>MCJB01014612.1:3482-13482 GCA_002018475.1 Nicotiana obtusifolia
CCACTGATCAGTTGGGTATGATAATGAGGAGGCCCACAGAGGCATATGTATGAGATGATGATGAGGCCCACAGAGGCGTATATATGTATATGATGATTTTCAAAAGGATATAAATATATGTATATGCATATGCATGTCAGGCATGACATGGTTAGTCGCCATCAGAAGCATTCAGATGGTACAGGTTGTATGTCTCTTACCCTGATGCTTATTATTATTCTTGCATTATGTTTCCTGTCTTACATACTCAGTACATTATCCGTACTGACGTCCTTTATTTGTGGACGCTGCATGTCGTGCTGCAGGTCCAAGCGGGGAGATAGACGAAGCTCCCCCACCACAGTAGGCTACCCAGTTCAACAGATATTGGCGAGATCCATCCTTCGGACTTGCCACAGTCTTGGTATGCATTCTGTTTTGGGCATGTCGGGGCCCTGTTCCGGCATAGGTTGCATTATGTACGTTTTTGTAGAGGCTCATAGACAAATGTCAATTTATGCATAGACGAGTGATGGGTTGACTTATGTACAGTTGAATTGCCTTGTCGGCAAACGTATGTATTTTGTTTTATGGTTTTGCATTGCAGCCTTGTTGGCCATATTATGTATATAAGTATGTTCGTATCATCGCATGACGTCTCGGTTCATTATAATTATTGTTCAAGATTATATGCATATGACAAGCCTTATAGATAATAAGGAAAGTTAGATGAAGGGTACGCCGGTACCCGTTGAGTAGGGTCCGGTGCCAGTCGCGGCCCTCCGGCTTGGGTCGTGACACAAAATTAACATTCAAAGATGTCGATGGTCAATGAAGTTGGTGAATTTGAAGATGGGCTTCAAACCCATGAAAAATTTAAAAAAAAAGAGTAATTATTAAAAGTGGTTGATGATTTCTTCCTACTAAAAGAAAGACAGTCCTAAAATCATTCAACCTTGATTTTTATCTAACTTATATGTGCTGAAAAAGGTAAAAGGCTAATTATGTTGCTGGATCCCACCTGAGAATTGACATAACCCATGAATGGCAAGTTAAGGATGATACAACTCACAAGTACTGTAATTATTAGCAAAAGAAAGCCTAACAAGACAAATCGTTTCTTCGGGAATTGAGAACGCCCATAGTGGCTGCTGCAAGATTGCAGGATGCAGCTCCATATACCCAATAATAGAACTTTGGCATACAGAAGATTCTAACAATAGCTTGTTAGTTGATAAATGGATCTTGGACCTAGCTTATAAGACGAGGATTGCCCAAGATCATATAAGGAGATCAAAGACCTCAAATTCCATAATATTATATAGGACGAGAACATAATATAAACTCTTTAACAGCAACTTCATGGTACTACTCTTATGTTTCTAGTAGAAACGATATCAAAATCAACATTTAGGAATGTGGATTGAAGGTCAAAGAGCGAATACTTCAAAGACCAACGTTCAAATTCAAGAATAAAAATAATAAAATACTATTTTGGTGATTTCATGTCCTCTTCGAACACTACCAATAAGAAAAGAAACAGTCTTACGTACATGATTTTTACTTAGGGGAAAAAGGTTAAATTTATCCTTTTACTATGAAAAATGTCATTTTGGCATTATTTTTCTAACATCGGAACAATAATAAACCAAAAGTAAATGACTCTTTTTGCTTAGAGGAATATTCTTAACCATTTTTACTTTTATCTAAAACTTTCATGTATTTTTTTTCCACTATGCAATATGTCTAGTGTTAGTTTTCATATATATAACAAAGAATACAGAAGATGGGCGAGGGCATAAACCTTATCTCATGATGAAGAAGGTATACACTCTTGATTATTTAAACTTGGCGATCAAATATACTTAAATAAATATAATGGGTTAGACTTATGATGATATAATAATTGTCTATCTTATAACATCATTAAACAACTATATATATATATATATATATATATATATATATATATATATAAACAGTATATAATGAATCTACGTAACTTTCATGTATTGAAAAATGTTAAAGGCCATTAATGTTACTGGGTCCGACCTGAGAATTGACATAATCCACGAAAGGCAGTTGAAAGGGAAACAAAACAAAGCGCCTTATAAGACAAACGTTGGGAAGTGAAACGCCCATAAATGGCTGATGCAGGATGCAGCTCTACGTATTTCCATACTAAATCTGAATCTTCACGTTACTCTTCCAGTCCAACTTATTGAGTTACGTTCAGCCGAAATTTAAATTAAATTTTCCGATAAATTAAATAATATTACATAATGTTCTTTTATGAAATATTATAATATGATGAATATTTATAATTTATAAAGAAATAATATCCACTGCCTTCTCTATTATCTGCATAATTTCGATTATTTCATTATTTATACTTATAATTTTCACACCTCCATAATTATTTTCGTGATCTCCTTATGATCTAAATAGTTAATATCATATTTAAAGCAATTTTATTGTAAGCCTCTACGTAACCCTATAAATAGAAGTATTGAATATCATGTAGCATACATTTGAAAAATATTTAATGAAATAAAAAAGATCCTCTTTCCTCTCTACGTCTCTTGCATATTTTTTTGTTTTACATTATTATTTTGAATTTAGTTTTTTAATATTAAAATATTAAAATACTATTTAAAAAATATTCAAAACTACGGGAATTTAGTTGAAACTATCAAATTTTGAGGGACATACCGAATAAAAGCTTGCTTTCCTATTAAGAGCATCTGCAAAGGTTATATATATATTTTTTAATAAGTTGATGTCTAGATTAGTTGGTAAGCACTTTAACTACTTTATCAACCAGGAGTATTTGTTACTTTTGGCTAAATATGTACGAGTAAATTTATCCATCAAAATTTGAATATTATTTACCTAATAAGATAATTGAAAAAATATATAACACTTAGCCTTGATAGAAAGACGAAATGATAGAAATAAAAACTCTGGTAGTGAAACCTCCGGGCGCAACAGTAACAAGAACAAGAACATAAAATAAGAAGATAAAACTGAGTAGAGCTTTGAATAGGTAGTAGTATTAGTTTGCTAGAAAATTCGTGTCTTTTACAATGATAACGGAGTTCACTATTTATAGTTACGTATAGGAAAAGATGTCTTAGGATCGTGCCCTTCTTTAATGTCAATTATGAGGGCCTTTGATGAAGATGTAACGGTGTGCATAAATGTTAAATTCCTTGTAACGGACAACGTACTTAATATTGTGGAATATTCTCCACTAAATGCTACCGAATGAAAAGTATTTATTGCATCCTTATGAACATTATTTTTTCCCGTGACAGACATGACAGTTGCCTTCAATTTTGACTATTCCCTGTCTTAAGTTCCACTCGTGACCATGTAGCATTAACTTATTTTATCTTATACAAACATATAAAGAAAATATTTTTTTATCTCAAAATTTTAAACATTAATCGCTCATAATTTACTTCTCACTTTAGTTATATTAGATCAAGCCTCTATGTGCACTGGCTAAGATCTTAATCTATTGACCAGATGATTAAATTAGGGGTAAGTATTTTTATCTCCACTTGAATGTCGTGGAGTTAAATAGTAGCCTTTATGTGCACCGGCCAAGATCTCAATCTATTGACGAAAGTATGATTAACTTAAAGATAAACATTCTCATCTCCATTTAAATCACGTAGAGTTAATATGTTAGGAAAAAAATGAAAATGCATATCTTGCCCGGATCTTCTTTCATAATGGTACGAAACAATAGGATCGTTGGGTAGATACACAAATTACCTTAAATTTAAGAAGCCGATAAGTTGGTACGGAAAAAAAATGAATTGAATTTAGAAATCTTCTCAATATCCATTTTTCCGGAGAGACAAATAAAATATCCCGACGTACCTTTATTACATTGCGTGATAGTAACTTTTTTTTTCTTTTTCATGACGTTGCGTGCTAAGTTTACAAATAGAAATAGTTTTAACTTAACTACCTACCAGTCCTTCCCTTTGACTTCTTTCAAGTTTTAGCCCTTTTCTCTCTCTCTCTCTTTCTCTCTCTTTCACCATCTGTACATCTCCGTAATCCGAATCCTAGCAGTGCAAACTTCCAATGGGGACAGAAAATTCTGGAACAGTGGAGATAACGGAGCCATTGCTAGAGGAACCCTCCAAAGTCCCCGATTCCAATTTGGACGATTCGGAAACTATCCCTTATTGGAAGGATCAGATCACGATTAGAGGCTTAGTGGTGAGTGCAGTGCTTGGGACTCTCTTCTGTATCATCACTCACAAGCTCAATCTCACTGTTGGTATCATTCCTTCTCTCAATGTCGCTGCTGGTTTGCTGGGTTTTTTCTTCGTCAAATCATGGACCGGTTTTATGTCCAAGCTGGGCTTTTCTGTTCAACCCTTTACTAAGCAAGAGAACACCGTTATTCAGACCTGTGTTGTTGCTTGCTATGGCCTCGCTTTTAGTGGTATTTTCCCTATTCTTATCTGATTTTTATTTAATTAATTAAACAAAGAGCATGGGTATTGCATTGAAATGGGTCTAAATAGAGCGGAACAGATAAAAGGATTCATATAGTCGAACACAACTTGTTTAGGGTGAGGCATAGTTGATTGATTGATTATATTAAACAGAAACTCTTGGGTTTTATTATTATTATTATTAGCTGATGTTGCCTTCTTCTCGACGTTCTATTTTGGATGTTTAGTTTTCTTTATAGGAGCATCAATCAATTCGTGCATTTGGCATGGTGAATTCCTATTAATTCATTTGCGAGCATAATTTTCAGTTTTTGTTACGCATTTACTCCTTGATTTGAAGGGCCAGTAACCAAGGATTTTTGGATGTTGTCAACGAGCTAGTACTAACTTGAGGTTGATTATATAATTTCTCCATACAATTAGTCATAATGTGTTGAAACCAACTTTAGAGGATAGACCTTTAATTTGTTAGAAGCGTCTGAGGAAAAGTACAAATTTAAAATTCACATCTTCCCCTTTTGCCACCACAGGAGGAGACTGGCTGTGGTGACAGATGAATCTTTCATCCTGTATAAAATTTACATTTACTTATATATTAGGAATTTCAGTTGACCGTGAAACGGTTTCTGTCTCTCTACTTATGGAACAAAATTGAGGAGTATTTATCACCCTAGAGAAATGATGATGAGTTTCTGTGTAATTTATTGGTTGCGAGGACTTCTTTCAGTTCTATAGGATGATGAGGACTTAACAATTCTCTTACTTTTAACTTTTTAAGCTTATCATATGTTTGATTCATGATGCATTCTAATGTTACCTTATATATTTGCAGGTGGCTTTGGGTCATACTTGCTAGCAATGGATGAGAAAACATACAAGCTTATAGGTCCTGATTATCCTGGTAACCGTGCAGAGGATGTTAAGAATCCAGGGTTATTATGGATGATGGGCTTTATATTTGTTGTTAGTTTCCTTGGCCTTTTTAGTCTTGTGCCTCTCCGTAAGGTACTTTCTGATTCCGACCATTTTTGGTAGTAGTTCAATAGATTGTTATGGTTTGCATGGTTTGATTAAGATGTCTCGGCAATTTTTTCATGTAAAAAACCTGTTATTAATTAATTTAAGGGATGGAGAAGACATATAAAACGAAACTTTTGTCGGATGGGGAACCAACACCACTACATTGCGCTTGAACTGTTATAGCACCCACCGGCCAGCAATGTCCTTTCTATTTATTTACTTGTGCTCTTCTATGAAATGCTTCTTTTGAAAGTTTTCTGTAGCTATATTGTATTAATTGAATAAACTTTTGGGCATATGCTCCACATCCTTGTTGCTCATATGTTTATTGGGATTCAAATATCTATCTGACAAATTTAATTCTCTTTTAAATGTAATTTCAGGTTATGGTTATGGGTTATAAGCTCACATACCCTAGTGGAACCGCCACTGCCATGCTAATAAATAGCTTCCACACAAATACTGGTGCTGAACTTGCAAGGCAAGAGATTCATTACTATGTTCATTTCTCTATCTAATTTCATAAAGATGCTACATCTTTGGGCTAGCTACCTGATTGATGATGGAAGTGCAGAAGGTGTCTAGTAAGATAAGACCGGTTAAACTTATTTAATGCTTAATGGTCCTTATCAGCAAGAGAGAGTATTGGTGATTGGTGTACTTGAGAATAAAGTTGTACATGAACATCACCAAATAGTTAGCATCGCCTTTTCTTCTCTGGCTTTTGGAGTCAATTCCTTTTCTTCTTCTCTGGTTCAGACGTTTATGAATATATGTTTTTTCGCATTTATCTTTTTTTCCCCAGTCGGGGCGGGGTGGGGGTTTTGGGGAGGGGGGGTGCTTTAACTATTCAATCATTTCTATGGTCTTAGGAGAACTTACTTTGAAACATCTTGTGCTCTATGAGTATCACAAGTATCATTTGTTGTCACAGGAATCAAGTTGGTCGTCTAGGAAAATATTTGAGCATAAGTTTCTGCTGGAGCTGTTTTAAATGGTTTTTCAGTGGTATTGGCGATGCATGTGGCTTTGACAATTTTCCCACCCTTGGGCTGACCCTATTCAAGAACACGTAAGTATATTCTTCTAATATCTGCAATTCTTGTATTCCTTGCTATATTTTCTTGATCTGGAATAGGGGCAAGGTAAAAGCTCTTTTTCTTCCTTTTTTTCTCTCTATTCACATCGATCATTTTTTATTCTTAAGCTAATAATTTCCATGGTTTAGCTGAGAAGAGAATTATTGTAGTTTTATAGCCTGTTTGGCCAAGCTGGAAAAATCAACTTATTTTAAGAAGTGCTTTTTCTAAAAGTGCTTTTCGAAAAAGTACTTTTGGAGAAAAACAATTTGTGTTTGGTTAATCAATTTAAAAAGTACCTTTGAGCAACAATTTGTATTTGACCAAGCTTTTCAAAAAGTGCCTTTAAGTATCAAATTACGAATATGGACATGAAACGATTTATTCAATAGTTAATATTGTATAAGTAGATAAATAATCACAAATATTTATTATTAAAGACAACAATTAAGTTTTTTATTTTATTTAAGTAAAATATACATATGAAATTGAAAAGTACGTTATTCTTTTAAGAAGATTTAAATATATAAAAAATCATTCAACAAAACCCAAAAGTCATTATATATTATTTGATAGTTTAAACTAAAGTTATTTTGGTATATACAACATTTTGCTAAGGATATTTTTGGTAGGAAGAAAATTCAAAACTGCTTATGGGGAGAAGTTATTTTTTTCTGCTTCTTAAAAGCTTCTTCTGCTTCTCCGCAAAAGTACTTTTTTTTCTCCCAAAAGCTTGGCCAAGCACCTCTAAGTTAGAGGAAAAAAATACATTTTTGAGAAGCACTTTTGGCCCTGGAAGAAGCTTGGTTAAACAGGCTATTAGATTGGAATGAGAAAGCAGCTAGATTTATGCTTTTTTGAACAATTGTTCATTTTCAAGAGGAGGAAACACTTGCAACAGTTCTTCGAACACAATATGTGTTAGGCTGCTAGAACACCCGCATTATTTGAATTCTATAGATGCCATGATTTTGGTGCTACTGCTAAATTAGAGGCTGTGAAAATTTCTTTTTCCGTTGGCTCTTCTGTATGATCTCTTATGGATACTTGCCCTATTTTTAATGTTTACATATTATCTTTTAACTTTTATTTTGTCACTAGATATTCTCTGTCCTTGGTTTTTGTTATAGTAAATTGTGGCCGAGAGAGAAACACGAACCGAAGCCTTGTAGTATGACTATGAATTCATTTTCCCTGTTTTCTCCCTCTTCCCCTACCTGCTGGAACTAAAACAAAACTATGACCTTCTTGTTAAAGAATGGATTCGCTATTGATGTTTTGGCTCTTACACAATTGTCATCCTGCAGGTTCTATTTTGATTTTAGTCCGACTTATGTTGGATGTGGTCTTATCTGTCCTCACATAGTCAACTGTTCAGTTCTCTTTGGAGCTATTATATCATGGGGTGTACTGTGGCCATTGATCTCCCAACGTGCTGGTGACTGGTATCCAGCAGACCTTGGAAGCAATGATTTCAAAGGTCTCTATGGATATAAGGTGTGTAATTACTGATAACCCTGTAATGCTGTCTTAATGTGCAACTCTAAGAGTAATGTACTTCAAGAAAGATTGTACAAACTTTCTCAAGCTATTCCTGTACTTCATTTTGGCAGAAAATGAGGTAAGACAAGGAAGGAATGAGAAAGAGAAAGATAAGAGGAAATTTATGTTAGTGGATTCCTTGCCTATGGTTCTTGTCAGCGTAGAGAATTGGTATCTGTAGTCGACTATATGGCAATAAGAGATATTTTCAAATGTTAGGGTACTTCTAATTTGCCAAAATACTTCTCAAGCATAGAATCTGCAATTTCATTGCAGGATTTGAATGCATAACATTCAATTTCTTCAATTCCAGCTTGATAGCTGTATTTTCATAAAGTCTGCTTTATCTTTCTGGCCTCAATGCTTTTGTGCGACGACTGGCCATTGGTCCTATGTAGGCTTGCTCTGTCTATGACATAAGATTGTTGGTAGAGTTAGAAATTATGATACTCAAGAAGTCAGTTGACATTGTAGTTGGGAATTTGGTGGAATGCCCACTGACAGGGGTGCCTCCCCCTCGGTTGCGCCGTTGCGGGGTGCTGGATCCAGGATGTATCTGCTTGCCTACTCCGAAGCTGTAGGCTAGAAGCAATTACAACACCCTTGACATGTAACATCACTGAATATATGCACTTCTTAAATCATAAAAGTAAAGAAATTGCTGTAGCTTTATTTTTCTGGAAAATTCTACATGTAGTACGATAGTGCACTGTCAACAGAAGATTGCCGTTCAGTAATCAGCAATTTACAAGCTCCTTTTCCCCAACTTAAGAGTCCAAAGTCCTCATGAGAAGCATGTTTGTTATATGCTTCCCGCGTTTTACTAAAAGCTCTCTAGGTGTGAGACAGCTAAGATATGAGCATTGTCCTCATATGTCACCTCTTAATGGTGAAATGGACCTGGAAGAAATGAGAATCTTCAGCTTATCTTTTTTGCACTAGAGATTTGTTATTTTACTGTTGCAGCCCTAGAGATTTATTGACCTTATTTATTATGTTGTCTTCTGGCAAATCATTTTAAGGCGCATTCGTAGTATCACAAGTATGCTTATTCTATTATTCTTTCCCCTAGAGAACTGGCCGTATACTTCCTTTGATGTACTTAAGATCTTCCCATATACTTCTGTTGGTGTTATTATAATCTTCATTTTCTTTCCTTCGTTTGCAGGTATTCATAGCCATCTCCCTCATACTTGGAGATGGGCTTTACAATTTAGTTAAGATAGTTGCAATCACCATAAGGGAAATTTTTAAAAGTAGCAGCACGCAGAAGGATCTTCCCTTGGTCATGGAAGTCATAGGTAGGCCTTAATTGACCAAGTATTTGGTATTTAAGTACTGAGAACAACATTACCCATTTGACTGCACTATAGTGATAAAATTACAAATTGCTACATCAAAACTCCAAATTGATAAACAAATGGTTCAATCGTAATGATGAGAAAACAAACTGCTGGGATCTGAAAAGATTTAAGCTTCTTCTTTCTGCATGGTTATAATGTCAATGCAATTGAGGAACAGTGATCAAGCAGAGGAAAAGGTTGATGTCAGCTTTTGCACTGACTTATTCCCATTTCTGTAATTGCTTTGTGAACCAATTAATCAATTTAGAAAGCCTCTGTTACTGCACTATTAGAAGGGCGAACACTTTTTTTTGTTCGCTCTAAAATGGACTTGAGAGATTACTACTTTATGGGATATGTAATGTTTCTTGATTTTGTCTATTCATATTCTTACAGGTGGTGAGAGTTCCAAACTAGAATTAGAAAGGAAGAAGCGCAACGAAGTTTTTCTGAAAGATAGGATACCGTTTTGGTTTGCTGCATCTGGATACGTTGCCCTGGCGGCAATATCTACAGCCACAATGCCGATGATATTTCCTCCTCTGAAGTGGTATTT
>MCJB01014612.1:18482-30425 GCA_002018475.1 Nicotiana obtusifolia
AAGATCTAGTAAGAGTATTATATTCAATAAATAAAAAATTTAAAAAAAGATAATAGAAATCATCTTTATCTTATTTCCTGTAATCTTCTTGGAAAAGTTGGTTTATCAAATGTAAGGTTGCAATATTACTAACCCAACCACCTACAACCAATAAAATTGCGCTGATCCTGCTCAGTGGACTAATTGAGAGTCTTTTTGGTAGAATAAAGCTTTTGCTTTTTGCAATTTCTATATTTGTATGTATTGTGTTTCGATGGTTGGATAACACTTAGTTTGAACAGAGTAGGAGAACTAACATTATTCTTCACAATTAATTTATCAGTAAAATCCATCTGATCAACAGTGTAATTATTGGAAAATCGAGACAACAAGAACTAATAGATGATTTTATTATAAAAAGATGAATTTGTAAATGGCAGGACGAAATAATTTTCCTGACTTTTTATCACCCCACAAGAATTATTGGAGTATTTTGGCAACAAGAATTGATAAAAAAGTATCACCATTATCAGTAAATCTATTTATCGTTAAGAGAACAAGGGTATAATAAAGTTATTATTATTATTATTATTATTATTATTATTATTATTATTATTTAAGATCATGTGGCAAAACAAATGATAGCTAACTGTGGTTACGTACTAACAATTGTAATTAAATTAAGTGACAATTGTCATTTATTTATTTGTCGAGTGCAAACACTCGATACAGGTAAATTTTTACCCGTTTTAATCCTGCTATGAATTATTCGACCAAATCACTAGTTACAATTATCATGCAAAACAATGCAATACACGTTTATAGTCTAATCTGCTGTCCAACATGTGTTTCTATTTTTGTTCTTTTATGATGGAGTTATTTTTAACTTTTTTCTTTATCCCATGTCTCCGAAGGGACGGATTATCGAGCAATTTAAATAAATTCCCTAACTTTGAGGGGTCGTTTAGTACGAACACAAGTAATGTAGAGATCCGTAATATAAGTATTAGGGAGATTGTAAAGCTGAGATTATTTTTTATCAAGTGTTTGATTCATTGTATTAGAAATTAGCTATGCAATATATATTTTAAGCTTGTGTTTGGTTTAAAACTGTACAAAATCTCTTAACAATTATACCCTTGAATATTCTTCTTTCTATATATAAAGAAATTTAAGAAAAATATTTGGGGGTGGTTTAGTAATTTTAAGGTCTTATCCATGTATAATTAATGTATGAATTAGTAATCCCTTGATTTACTTGGTATTAGCTAAGCTCTCCTATGAGTTATAAGTAATCTATGTATTAGGTATGCATAAATTGAATTGAGCAACCAAATATTATATTGAACGGATTAAATTTTTATATAGAGATTATTTTACTTAGTACAGCCTACTAATCGACCCTAGTTGTTCGATTAATGACTTTCCATTACCTGCCCGAAGCTCAGTCACGGGATTTGACCGTTTGGTTTCCAGTTTCGTCCTTGTTTCAACGTGAACCTTTTTCACTACGTCAAAAGGCCTAGGAGCAGGTCTATCAGCATCAGAACTTTTGCCAAAATGCCAAACGGTTTTCACAGGGAAAGAATACTACTACAGTAAATGGAACAAGTTCAGAGCAATTGAGCAAACACTGAAACCTCCTGTAGTTATTCTTTGTTTTTTTCCATGTTTGTGAGGTCATCTTCTTCTATAATAAACAAATATTTGTTCCCTTCTTTTAATATTAATTTGTAACAAGAAAACAACTTTGAATAGTTTATTGAGTAGACACATCTGTTCATGGATCCCAAGGGTTCAAAGCAGCAGCAGGAGGAGATATCAAACTTTTTGAGCCACCCAAATCCCAAAAATATCAATACTAATATCAGCAGCAATATGGGGGAGAACAACTCTGCAGAAATCAAAGATTTCCAGATTGGAATTTCAGACAAAGACGAAACAAAGAAGCAACAATTGGCTCCGAAAAGAAGTTCTAATAAAGATAGGCACACAAAAGTTGAAGGCAGAGGCAGGAGGATACGCATGCCTGCTCTCTGCGCTGCTAGGATTTTTCAACTCACACGCGAATTGGGTCATAAATCTGATGGAGAAACAATCCAGTGGCTGTTGCAGCAAGCGGAGCCCTCCATTATTGCTGCAACAGGCAATGGAACAATTCCAGCCTCGGCTTTAGCCGCGGCAGGACCCTCTGTTTCGCAACAGGGGATTTCTGTTTCTGCTGGTTTGCAGCAAAAAATGGGTGAATTAAGTGGCAGTATTAGTAATAGTAGTTTTTGTAGGACCAGTTGGCCTATGGTTAATGGGAATTTTGGGAGTCCCCATTCGGCCACAACAGGAATATGGCCCCCATCCACAACAAATTTGGGGACAGAGAGTTCCAATTATCTACAAAAAATTACTAGCTTCCCTGGGTTTGACTTACCAGCCACCAATTTGAATCCTATGAGTTTTACTTCTATGTTGGGTGCTGCTAATCCCCAGCAATTACCTGGGTTAGAGCTTGGATTATCACAAGATGGTCATATTGGGGGTTTGAATTCTCAATCTTTGAGCCAGATTTACCAGCAGATGGGGCATTCAAGAATGCACCATCCACAGCAGCAACAACAACAACAAAATCAGCATCAACCGCTTTCTCCAGAGGATGATTCTCAAGGATCAGGATAATATAGGTTTTCACATAACATATTCCAATTTGGGGGGTACATATATAAAGTGATACTGGCGTTTTCTGAGCTAGAGGCTTTTTTGGTGAATGATCTAATTTTTAGGAAGTGTCTTCTTAAAAAGTGCAGAAAATCTTTGTATCATTCATTTTGCCCTTTCGATCCAAATGCCAAGTGAAGTGCCTGCATCTTGTTTATTGAAATAAACATAGAAATCATATATACACATGCAACTTTCTTTCTTCAGTAACTGATTGAATCATATTTATCTGTCAGCCCAAGAATACGATTTCCGGCACTCAAATTTGACTTAAATAACTACAGGCCTAAGCAGAGCCAAATACTCAGCTCTAAATTAATTCTTTAAGATGGATCCTTAGGGGGAGGGACAACAATGCTTTTCTAATTTTTGTTTGGCTAAATTTTTTAAGATGAAGCTTTCTTTAGAAGATCCAAGCTTCAATAATGTGAAGTTCCATCCTCTATACAGTTCAATGTTCTTAAAGAGTGCTGTAGAATTGGTATCTTCTACTTGCAGTGAAAAAAGGTCAGTGCTTTACTGAGCTCCTTTTTTCAAGTCAACCTTTCAGTTATAACCCTTTGCTTCACAACGAAACAGTGTTATTGAGAAATGCATTATTTCTTGCCATATGGCCTAAAAGTGGTAAAAGAGAAGTCTTCTGATTGTACGTTCCAGTATTTTATGTATAATCTTATAAAAGAAGCATTATGTATTATTCATGGAGTATGTTGTTATAAGTGTCTATACTTGCCATGGCTTAGGTAGTTAGGTTGGAACAGGAGCAGGATATTGCAGAGAGCAATTTCATTGTTTTGGAAAGGGGCTAAATGATTGCATAGAAGCGCTAAGGAATGGTACAGATTTAAATTGCTATCCCCCATTTAGCAGTTTATCTTCTTCAGATGAAAGCACTTGGAGTTAAAGCACTAATTTGTTGTTATTCCAACAATAATAGTTGGGCAGAGGAAGGTGTATAAATGAAGCGCGGAAATGGATTGTGTCAGCATGCTGCGATGATATTTTTATTGGCTTTGCATGAATTAGAAGAGTTTTTTCACAAATGTAATTTATATTTCCTGTCCTTATAGTGAAATTGCTAGATCTACTTCCTTATCACACTCCTAGACATTCTTTATTCAGCTGCTTCTGATAGAAAAGTCTGAAGCAGATACAGTAATATATGCTATGGCTGGTGTATTTATAGATTTGCAACACATAAAAGAATCAAAGAAAAGATTGGTCATTATTTCATCAGTTGTTCAGTTATGACTAATGATTCTGATGCCTCGCTATGTGATTATTGGCAGGGGGATTTTGGTTACAGTTTCTCTCAAGGATGAGAAGTCATACATGCTATCATTGCAGCTTCCTATGGTAACAGGCAAAAAGATGTTAAAAAACAAAAAAAGGCTAGTGTCCTTATGGATGATGCCTTTCATAAGTGTGGCACATTTTCCTGTCATCTCAAGACCAAAATTGACCTTAACATGGTCGGATTTTGCAAATATAGCCAAGGGACTCGCTGTATATACATGGTATAGGTGGATATACAGATGACTCCGTAGTCTGTACATTTTTCAGTCCAAGAAAGGAAAAAAGAACCAAAATGTAATGTTGCATATGCAAGAAAGAATCATGAACAGCAGAATTAGTTGGCACGAATGATTCAAAGATCAGGTTAATTGTATTTGCAAGATATTCAAATCTGTAAAAGCATCAAAGGAAGAGGTTGCTTTCCTATAACTTTGGCAGCTGTCATTGAATGAATTGTTCTATAAATTAAACAAATTATGGGCAAAGTTTTGCTTTCTTATATTCAATCATCTTCTACTTGAACTTGGATTCTTGATATTTGAATTTCAACATGAGTCATTCCTTTTTTCTTTTGTTTCTGTCTTTTGGATAGAGGTAAGAGTTTTTCAGATGTTAGTGTGGCCACTTGATAAGTGTTGTCCTGATTTTCTTATCATATTTGGTTTTTTTATCTGTTGAAGGAAAGGGCAACATATTTATCATAATTGGGTGGAAATTATAAATCTCTCATATTTTGGCTAGTCTCTTTTCCTGTAGGAAAATGTTTAGACTTCTATAAATTGAGGAACCTTCCTTCTCATTTAGTAGCATCCACAATGTATCCATATGGGGTTTGAGAGTCGTGTTTAGGGGGAGAACTTTACGGGACAAGTGTGTCACTTGTGTTTGCCTCTTCGTGAGGTTGTTCTCTCAATATTTTGTACTCTCTTTTATATAGTGGATTGCTCATCTCCGCCTGTGGACATAGGTCAACTGACAGAACCACGTTAAACGATTGTGTCTCTTTTGATTATCGTCGTTCAAAGTTTACTTTACTAGCTTCCGCATGACATCTGATTTTTTGCGGTCATAACACCGCCCACTATCAGAGTGTTTGCTCGTTATGAGGAATATACAGGTAGAGCATTTCATTCTATTCTCTTCTGTTACTTGCTAAGTCTACAGACCAAAAGGCAAAAGCTAAAGGAGAAGCACAAACGTGGTAGCTCGTACAGAAAATACAAGATGCCCAATCCCATAGTAGCAACTTGGGAAGGGCATAAAAAGTTGAACATTAATATGCGAATGTCTTTCTCTGTGTGCGTATATGTAAATGCTCAGTTGTGGTCCCTGTTGTATCCTCATCCATACTTGCTTCATATATGCTTTAGGATTATGCAATAAGTTAAATAATCCAAACCAATTGGTATACATTGTGCCATTGCCACCCCTTTATCTCTTCTTTGTTGGGCATTTGATTTTTTCCCCTTAATAATAGTTGTGTTCATGTCAGTTTGCGTAAAATTCGTCTACTCTAAGAGCACTGATTGACTAATTTCACGAGGTACGTCGCTACCTCCCAAGAGCACAAATATAACTTGCGCGCATGGGACTTGAACATATGGAAAAAATCACTTAGTGTTTATGTCTCTAACGAAATTTGAACTTAAGGTCTCATAATTTTTAATTCATTTTATTGATCACTAAATCACATTCTTAAGTAAATTTATAGAGACGGCAACTGCACCTTTTAAAGATATTTACGGTGCTACATGGACGACTTATTATAACCATGTTCCTTTCCATATCTTCAAAAGAATCACGACACATCCAAACTTCAATTATCAAAAATATACTTGCCTACTTGACTATTCTATAAGATTTGATTCCAATACTCCCAAACATTACTTGCTCTTTAAATGCCTCAAGTAGCAAATGATGGGTAAATATCACAAATTGTCGTATAATTATGACTTTTTTTCACTAAAGTCATATAACTTTATTTTCTTACACAAAAACTATACGACTATGACTTTTTTTTAATCAAAATCATATAATTATGTTTTCTCACACAAACTTTTACTATCACACAATCATAGTGATTGAAAAATATAAATTTTTAGTAATATTTTCTTATTTTGTGGTTTTTTATTTTTTTATTTTTAGCCTAATAAATAATAATCCAATTAAAATAGGGATGAGCCAACCTGAGCCAATACTCATATATAAAAATTAAAATAATACTAAAAGTGGATAGTAAATCCTTCAAGACATGATACTTCTATCTTTTATTTTTATTTAAATCGATAGCATTTTTATTTCAAGTGCTCTCTAATTATACCTTTTATTTCCTTATTTTTTTGTCAGAATCTCATGCATTCCGAACTAAGTTTCTTATGGGAGAAGAATTCACTTTTAGTATTATTTTAACTTACGTATATGAGTATTGGGTCAGGCTGGGTTAGGTCATTCCTATTTTAAGGAAAAATATAAAATTAGTCGGCCGGCCGAAACTAATTGCATTTACTAGCCAAATATATATATAGAATGTGTATATTATATGTATATAATACACACACACACACACACACATATATATATATAAATAAATTATCGGCTATTATCTTTGGGAACAGCTAAAAATATATCATATTTCTCCTATTTTATTTGGATAATTATTTATTAGATTGAAAATAAAAAATAAAAAATAAGAAAATACTATCGGAAATTTCGTTTTTGACCACTATGATTTTTGTATGAGTTAGTGAAAGTTTTATGATTTTTGTGTAAGAAAACAAAGTTAAATGACTTTGATGAAAAAAAGTCATAATTATCTAATTTTTGTGTGAGAAAATAAAGTTATATAATTTTGATTAAAAAAAATCATAATTATATAATTATTTATGAAATTTATCTACCAAATATAATGGCCATTGTTGTTTGTGTCGCTATTGACAGTCTGAACTAGATACCGATTGTTGTTTAAAGAAGGGAATTTATTCTTTTCTCCTATCGTCGAACAATTCAATTATGATAGATCATTTAACAAAACTTTTAGATACTAGTTAAACAATACTAGGAGAAATTTTGGGGATTATTTAGGGCTCGTTTGGTAGGCTGTACTAAATAAATTAATTCCTGTATAAAAATTTAATCCGTTCAATACAATATTTAGTTGTTCAATATAATACCTAATACATGGATTACTTATACCTCATAGGAGGGCTTAGCTAATACCAAGAAAACCAAGGGATTACTTATATACCAGGTTTAACTATACCTGAATAAGACCCTAAAATTACTAAACCGCCCCTCAACCCTTTTAATTTTTAATATTCATGGGTATAATTGTAAAGAAGAATTTATACAGTTTTAAACCAAACAAAAGCTTAGATTAATACATTGCATAGCTAATTTTTAATACAATGAACCAAACACTTGATAAAAAATAATTCCAACACTACAATCCTTCCATTACCAATACCTGCATTACTAATCTCAGCATTACTAATCCCTGCATTACTTATGTTCGTACCAAATGACCCTTTATTATTGATGCATACCACGGACCAACAATTAATCCTGGTGCATGCATAATGTTCAAATCTTTTTGGAATAAAAGTTAAACGAAAATTTTATTTTCTGTTCAACAAGAAATGAAAAGTTGGCTTTTGTCGTTGGGGACAGAAAGGCGCGATCTCAAAATTATCTGGGTTAGGATTAAGGAGTGGTTTGGTACGAACATAAGTAATGCAGGGATAAGTAATGCAGGAATTAGTAATGCAGGTATTAGTAATGCAAGTATTAGTAATGTAGAGATTATAGTGTTGAGATTATTTTTTATCAAGTGTTTGGTTCATTGTATTAAAAATTAGCTATGTAATGTCTAATTTAAGCTTGTGTTTGGTTTAAAACTGTACAAAATCTTCTTTACAATTATAACCTTGAATATTCTTCTTTCTGTATATAAAGAAATTTAAGAAAAGGGTTTTAGGGGCGGTTTAGTAATTTTAGGGTCTTATCCAGGTATAGTTAATGCAAGGATTAGTTTTCCCTTGGTTTCTTTGGTATTAGCTAAGTCCTCCTATAAGGTATGAGTAATCCATGTATTAGGTATGCATAAATTGAATTGAGCAATCAAATATTATATTGATCGAATTAAATTTTTATACAAAAATTATTTTAGTTAGTACAACCTATCAAACGACCCCTAAAAATTTGACAAGTTTGACGAATATGTTATCCAATATTATCCGATAGGAGCCAAGAAGAGCGATACATAAAACATCAACGTGGACGTTCTCAATCAACGTATGGTTGATTAGTGAATAGTGACTACTTTATCTGTGTTCTAGTTTTTTCCTAATAACCTTCACTTCAAAAGTAGACATCAAATGTGGATATTGAGATATGATAGAGTCGAATTTTGTTACTCAACCATATATGTCTTTCTAATAGTAGTGAATTAATCAGTGCCGACCATCAATAACTATCACATATTTAGGCCGAGTCACTACCGATGTTCTTTTGTCGGTTTTTGGGAGTTTAAAATGGAGGATTTATGTATTCATTATCCATCCAATCCTCTGCAGATCCAATAAAAATATTACTTATACGGTTGAAGTCGGACTAATTTATATGTGATTGAAATCGAGTTCGATTTTATATGGTTAATATTGAGTTCAATTATTATACGACAGATCGGGTTCGAAATGCGTAGGGTCGACGATCGAGTCCGAGCTTTATTGAAGCGGAACACGAAGCCAGAATGTCCAATCTCGAGAACATCGAGTCCGTGGTCTGCAATCGATCCTAACTCCGAAAATATCCGAGGAAAGATCGTTAAACCTAAATGACAGAAAGCTAGAATATCCGTAATAGGACGAACATCACGGCGGGAATCTTGGCTCAAATCAATAAAACCGTTTAATTAACAAATCAGGAGATTTTTTTACCTTGTACGGAGATTTTTTCCTTGTATAAAGTTGCATCATATGTACGATCTCTCTATTATATAAAGGGAAGGTTGAATTATTTGCCAAACACTTCCAATCATCAATAAAAAAGCTAAACAGTGATATATTGCTCTCTTGAATCATTTTATCATTAATTTGTTCTAATCTCCATTATACACAATTCCTGCCGAAGAAGGACTAGCCAACGGCCAAGAGTGTCTAACTCAGGTGGTTTGCACTCTTTTCATAATCTCTTAATTTTAGCTTTCGATATATTATTCGTCACTTTTATCAAATTAAGTCACGTATTCATTAAATTACATATAAATTTAATTGCTATTCAAAATAAACAGATACAAATTTAATATAGAATTTGAAAAAGAATAATTTGGAGAACGTCGTAAAAATATACGTGTCAGGAATAAGAAATGGATATATATTAGGAAGGAAAGTTGAAAATTGCATGGCTAGACTATAAAGAAGATTTAGGCCTAATCTCAGTCATTGACTTGGCGAAAAAAATTCCATTTCCGCCGAACTCTGTTAGACTTAATTTTAGAGGGTGAGGGAGAGAGCTAAGCATTTGATAAACACAAATTTATTACTCTCTTTGCTTTATTTAATGTGAATAAACACAAAATTTAAGAATTTTTTTTTTAATGTTATTTACAATCAGATAAGAAGCTTAAGTCTGAATTGTTAGTATTCCCTCTATTTCAATTTAGATGAAACGGAGGGAGTAATTATTATTAATATAAAAAGTATTAAATCTTTTTTTTTACCTTATACGAGTATTTATTTCTCTTTTTATTTCATTTTCACCTTTTAGGGCTAAAGCGCAATTATCACTTTGATTTAAACGGTTAAGGGATAAAAGTAATATTAGTCAAATTGGGAAGAAATTAAAAAATAATAATCATGATTAATGGCCATAAATCACATATCATACGATGGGATTGCTCAATACATAGAAGTCTAAAATACAAAGTGGCTTTGTGGTCAACCATGCTACGTGTCAAATTTTTTTTTTAAAAAAAATATCAATTTTATTCACATACTGTTTGAAACTATTCAATTTTGTTTACCGTAGGGCTTTTGGTTCATATCCTTATTGTTACCAAATTAACTTGTTATATTCTTTGCCATTAATAAAGTACTAGCAGAAAATGGGTGAATTTACATGTTCAAAATACTTCTTAAAAGAGTTACTGTCAGATTGGAGCTCAATTAAGAACACCAGGTCGGTCTGACGAATTTTGTGGCCTAAAGCTAAATTTTACGAGGAGTCTTAACTTTTTTTTGAATATTTTTTTATTTTTCTAGTTTGTTTTAGATGTAAAGTTATTAATAATTTTTTTATAATCAATCACTCCTCATAAGTCTTTCTCAATCGACTATATAGCTAGTCCATTTAACCTTTCATGATGCATTGTTGATCTTAGGTAAGATTTTATCAATTTTAATTTTCTTTGCGCTGAAGCAATGATAGTAGGAGTTATTAATATTATTCTATAAGCAATACAGACATTTGGAAAAGAATCCAATCTTCTTATTTGATTGAGTATATCAAATAAAATATTATCTTTTAATTGTACTATTTTTCTTAACACTTTTAATTCAAAAAATAAATCTAAACTATCAAATATCATATTGATTATTATGCTTTAAGGAACATTCAAAATTAAGACAATATTTTTTCAAATTTCCATCATCTAGTCATCTCAGTTTTTTATCGCTAAATAGAAAACTAAAAATATTTTAATATGATTCGAATTGTTCAAATCTATTATGAAGGTGAAAAAATAGTCTTGTCTATTATGTATAAAAGTAATCAACGCTAGAAGACTCTTCGTAGATTCTGAGATTTCATTTTCAATATTTTCATCAAATTGTTTCTTCTTATAAATCACATGTTTCTCACAAAATTTAGGTTTGATATTCATTTCAAATGTAATTATCTTGCCAGAAATCAAAGCAATTGCAAATCCTTCTTCTCTATGTTTGATAAAGTAAAAAATCAAATATTTTCACTTCACATATTTTTTTTTTATACTTATATATAGCGCCTATTAGGTATAATAAAAAATAAAACCCCTACAAATTTGAGGCTAAAGTAATTACTTTACCTGCTTTAGGAAAGGACCGTCCTGTAAGAACTAAGTACGAAAGTAATTTTATTTCTAACAACAAAATAATATTAGATAATAAAAATTAATAATAAAATAAACTGTCCAGCTAAATTTAGACCTTTTCCTTAAAAGAAAAGCGTCCCAAATGGTGGGCGGTAGTCAAGTGTAATAGGTAATGTAATGTCAAGTGTCAACTAGTGGTGCGGCGTGCTGTTTCATAATCCCCAATTCCCCATTCCAAATTGGTGCCTTTTCCACTCCTTAAAGCGTCACTTTACTCGTTTCTCTGTAAATATCATCAGCCTTTGCCTAGGTTCCAGGGACATTGGAGACTTATTCTATTTTTAACCCTTTCTTGATTCTGTTCTTATCTTTTTAAGCCCCACTATTCTTCTCCTTCTGCTTATTAACCAAATTCTTCTTCTGAGACCATCTTCATAGACATGGATGACGAGTATGCCAAGCTTATTCGGAGGATGAATCCTCCCAGGTACTTACTTCTCTCTTCATCGTTCTTCATTTTTTTCCTTTGACTCAGTGTTCGACCTAGATCATCTATTCACTTACCAGCCCAGCACAGCCGCTATTTTTCTTTCGGGCTAGCCGAAAGTAAAATTTGATTACTATCTGAGGTTTTCTTCTGTTGTTAGGAGTGACTTGTTTTGATTATTTTCCTTGGTCTTCTTCTTGTCAAGTTTTCCCTTCCCCTGTCCAAGAATTGCGTTTCCACTCGAGAATTGATCGAGTGGTTTATTTAATTAGGGTTTATGATGGAAAATCCTTTTTTTTTTCTCTTTAACCTTTGTTTTTCTTGTTACAGAGTGGTAATTGACAACGACTCTTGCGAGGATGCAACCATTATCCAGGCATGTCCTATACCCCCTCCTCCCCCCTCC
>MCJB01014612.1:30454-118433 GCA_002018475.1 Nicotiana obtusifolia
CTCCTCCCCCCCAAAAAAAAAGAAAAAAAAAGAAAAGAAAAGAAGCCAGTTTCTGTTTCTCTCTGTCAGTCTCGGCATCCAATCAGCTAGTAAAAGATTTCACTTTGGTGCTTAAAATATTTTATGTTATGCTCAAATTTGGGCAGGTTGATAGTGTCAACAAGCATGGGATCCTTCTTCAAGTTGTACAGGTTCTGACAGATTTGAACCTTGTTATCTCTAAAGCATACATTTCCTCTGATGGGGGATGGTTTATGGATGGTAAGCTCTGCTTATTTACTTGAAGATCAAGGAATTCCATTCGGAAATTGACTTTCCACTAACTATTCTCTATATATTATTTCTTCAGTTTTTAATGTGACTGATCAAGATGGAACTAAAGTTAGAGATGAAGAAATCATCAACTATATTCAAAAGGTATTCATATTAAGGCCTCTTATTCCTTGGACAATCTTCATCGCAGTATAATACCATGGTTTATCAGCAAAGCAAGCTTGATCCTTGAGGTCTTTTGTTTGATGGCTTAGTTATATAGTGAAATGCATGGATTGTTATGTGGAGAATAAATAACACGGGATTGTTAGACGGAGAATAAATTACGCATGAGTTATTTTACAGTGAATAAATTATATTGGGATTGTTATTTATGGATGTATCAATTATAAGGGTATTTTTGTTTTCTACGTTCGTATCCACGCATTGGTAATACATGTATTACTTATTCCACCTTCTATTCCGTATAAAATAATACATACATTCCCATAAACCTTGTACCCATATTAGTTATACAACGTTTGGTTACCGATGTTAAACACTGCACAAGTGTATTAACTAGTAATGCATGATTTTATAATTCAACCAAATGTTGTATAAATTTATATGAATTTTATACCATGATTGTTTCTGCTTATACCTGTAACCAAACAGGCCCTTAAGTTTGTCTTTTGCCCTTAAAAGATTAAAAGTAAACAGGCTGCAGGCAACAGGAATCTTAAATGCAAATGATTATGCTGATTTCTTTTGTTTCCTCACTTTACCCTAAGTTGGGCATGCACCCTAAATTCTTCCAATTTTCTGTTACACAGACTCTTGAAAATGATGAAGTTCTGCTACCCTCTTTGAGAGGAACTGTTGGCTTGATGCCTTCTGAAGAGCACACGTCCATTGAACTAAGTGGGACTGATAGACCTGGTTTATTGTCTGAAGTGTGCGCAGTTCTTGCTGACCTTAGCTGTAATGTGGTGAATGCTGCAATCTGGACACATAATGCTAGGGCTGCAGCTGTGGTTCATGTAGTCGATAACATTACAGGTTGTGCAATTGAAGACCCAAAACGTCTTGCTATAATCAAGAAGCTACTTCACAACGTTCTCAAGTGTAACAATGATTTGAAGACTGCAAAGATGACACTTTCACCTCCTGGATTTACGCATCGAGAGAGAAGATTACACCAGATAATGTTTGCTGATAGGGACTATGTAAAGGTTAGAAGAGCAGAACAGGGCAAAGTTGAGGATTTGAAGTCCAGGCCTTGTATAAATGTTTATGATTGTAGCGAAAAGGATTACACTGTGATCACTATGAGGTCAAGGGATCGACCTAAGCTGTTGTTTGATATTGTCTGCACTTTAACTGACATGCAGTATGTGGTCTTTCATGGAGTTGTTCACACGGGGAAGAAGGAAGCTTATCAGGTAATGCTAGTTTCTATATGGACAGTAATTGATGGTCTTTCTAGCGGTACTGATTCGAAAAAAGCATCTTTCAGTTGAAGTAGCAGATTAGTTTTGGTTGTTATGTGTTAATGAGATGGCATTTTAGCTTTAAGTCAATTCTTATATCTCTGTTGCTCTGAAAATTTGTGTCCAATGTCAATCTTAATTTGGCCTACTGCAGGAATTCTACATTCGACATGTTGACGGGATTCCAATAAGCTCGGAGGCTGAGCGAGAACGTGTGATACAGTGCCTTGAAGCAGCTATTGAGAGAAGAGCCTCTGAGGTGAAGCAACTGATTCCGAGACAAGAAGATTTTAAGTTTTTAAAGCTTTCTCTAGCACGAGCCCACTAATATGTGCTAGCTTTCTGCAGGGTCTGGAGCTAGAATTGTGTACAGAAGATCGGTTAGGACTACTATCGGATATCACTAGGATATTCAGGGAGAATAGTTTGTGCGTTAAAAGAGCTGAAATCTCAACAGAAGGTGGGAAGGCAAAGGATATCTTTTATGTCACGGATGTGACTGGGAATCCAGTTGACCAAAAGACAGTTGACTCAATTTGTGAGCAAGTTGGACAAAATATGCTGCATGTTAAGTGGAATCCTTGTCATTCCGCAAAGCTACCCGAAGAAGGAACAATCAGCTACCTCTTGGGGAATCTCTTCAAAGTTAGCACCCTCCAAAATCTGAAGCTGATGAAATACTACACTTAAGTGGCTGCCCGTAGAACAATGGAAAACTTTGTAGATATGTCATCGGATAACAAAGGAAGTGTAAATAGATATCCTACCCATTGGTGAAGACATGTTAGTTTTATGTAAATAGTGACCCTTAGACAGACCATGTAGATAGTGATGTAGTACCAAGAATATTGATACAGATGGCAGATATAGCCAAGGGCTGTCTGTATATACATGGGTGTTGTCTAGGTGCATATATACATACTATATACTTTGTACAATATTCACTCTGAGAAGGAAAGAGAACCAAACTATAAACCAGAATATGATAACTTGTACAGATACTTATACTGTGGAGAAAACCAAATATACGTGTTAGAGTTTAATGTGGTATTTTGGCAATGGGTTTAGATCAAATGAAAATTTGCCTTGGCTAAAAGACATTTGGTTTCCTCAGTCATTCCTTTTCCTGACGTTTCTTTTTTCCTATAGTCTGCTGTGCTAATGCAGTAATACTTTATCTATTCTTTTCTACTAGTATCATTGTGCTCCTTATAATTTTTTACCAATGTTTTCAACTAACGCTTGGGAGCTGTTATGGCTTATTGGCTTCCCCTGTGCTGGAACTTAGCCGCAACAAGATTACACTTCTTCGTCTGTTATTGGTTTTACTTTGTAGCAGCATGAAAAAGATAATATTGTAGTATTAATGACGTGCTGAAGCACTCATTAATCCCGACGCAAACTCTGTATAATTATATAAAAAATACAGGGAATACTGGTATAAAGAACTAGCAAGCACCCATTAAACAAAAAGCCTTCTGGATGCTTTGGTTAATAGGTGAGAATAGAGTGCACAAATATGAAGTGGTTAGGGAACGATTCTTGCATGAACCAATTTTTTTATATGGCCAGAGAGTGAGTACCCACGAGCTTAAAATCCTGGATCCGCCACTAAATGACGTTACGATTATTTAGCTATTTTACAGTTTCTTCGACATCAGCCTTTGGTCTTTAAAAAGGAAAAAGCTTTCCTTCATTTAATTGAAACGTTCAAAATAAAAACACAATCAATAATATAGTCTAGTAGCTAACAAATATAAATACTGAAATACACTGATCGTAAAACAGAAGGATCAAGCGTTTGGGCACACAGAAAACAGACCGTATAATATGATGAAACGATCAGTGGGGGAGTTGGCAAGTGTAATAAGCCGGGCTCTCATCCACGGATCAAAGCAAAGCAGCCCAAGCCAAACATGGACTTCAGCGTTAGAGCAAACATTGTACAGCCTTGGATGTCGGGAATCTCTCAGTCCGACACTCGTCGCCCGAGTCATCGACCCTTTCCTTGTGCACCACCATTCCCTTGCTCTTGGTTTCTTCAACTGGGCTTCTCAGCAACCTGGATTCTCCCACGACTCCTCTACTTACCATTCCATTCTCAAGTCTCTTTGCATTTCCCGTCAGTTCAATACCCTGGATAAGCTCTTTAAGCAGGTAAAGGCCCAGAAAATCCGCCTTCATCCTTCGCTTTATCGTTCTGTCATTGCTTCCCAGATCATAGGTAAGAAATCCCACTTAGCATTTTCCATTTTCAGTGAGGTCCCTTCTTTGGCATCAGAGATAGGATCCCAAACTTGTAATTCACTTGTTGCTGCTTTGTCGTCCGAAGGGAACTATAAATGCGCTTTTCAGGTGTTCGACGAAATGAATCGCAGAGGTGTTCGGTTGAACACACTTGGTTTTGGTGTGTTTCTGTGGAGATTCTGCCGATTTAATGGATTGGAAAAGAGTTTGAATTTGTTAGATGAGGTCAGGAAGATTGACTTTTCTGGGATTAACGGATCCGTTGTTGCTGTTTTAGTCGTGCATGGATTATGCTCGGGGTCTAGGATAGCAGAAGCTGTTTCTGCTTTTGATGAATTGAGGATAAGGGAATGTAAACCTGATTTTATTGCTTATAGCGTTGTTGCTGAAGCGTTGGGGAATATGCGAAACGTAGTTGACAAAGAGTTGGTTTTGAAGAAGAAGAGAAAACTAGGAGTGGCTCCGAGGAATAACGATTATAAAGAGTTCATCTTTGATTTGATTTCAGAGAGGCTGATTTCCGAAGCTAAAGAGTTGGGCAAAGTAATTGCATCTGGGAACTTTCCAATGGATGATGATCTGCTCAATGCTTTGATAGGATCGGTATCAGCTATTGATCCTGGACTCGCCATCTTCTTTTTTAACTTCATGCTGGGTAGAGAAACGGAGCCTAATCTTGTTACCGTGACGAGTTTAAGTGCAAACCTTTGTAAGCATGGAAAGATTGATGAATTGGTAGAAGTATTTCAAAAGTTGTCCGCTAGAAACTATTTTACTGACACACAGAGCTATAATATTATGGTTTCATTTTTGTGCAAGGCTGGTAAAGTTAGAGAAGCTTACGAGGTTCTTCGTGACATGAGAAGGAAAGGTGCAGTTCCTGATGTACAATCTTACAATCTCCTGCTAGAAGCTTGCTGTCGAGAAGATCTACTACGACCAGCTAAACGGTTGTGGGATGAGATGTTCACAAATGGGTGCCCTGGTAATTTAGAGACGTACAATATTCTTATTCAGAAGTGTTCAGAAGAAGGTGAAATTGAAGATGCTTGTAGGCTTTTCAATGACATGACAGAGAAAGGAGTAGTACCTGAGGCTATTACATACAATTCAGTCCTTAAAGGGCTTTGTCAGGCAAAAAATCTCAAAATGGCTCTTGAAGTCTTCAACAAATGTGCTATGTATGATCCAACCGTTGCACGTTCCATCTTGTGTAGATTCATCCTCAGCCTCTGCAAGGAAGGTATGACTCCGCATCTTTTATAAAGATTTAACTTATTGACGCTGTCAGGTCGAGAATTAGCGTAGAAGGTTAGTACGTAATCAAGAGATTCCCCTTTCCTTACCAGTAGTATTAGTAGCACTTTTGTATTTTTATATTCTTGGAGCTTTACTTACACTCTGTTATTTCGTTCGCTTCAACTATCTTATTTTCCGGTTGTTACTGTTTGGTGCTACTTCTTTTTTCTTTTTCGTTATCTTTTCTTCTCTTCTTCTTCTTCTTCTTCTTCTTCTTTTTTTCTTCTTTTTCTTTCTTCTTTGTTCTTCTTCTTTTCTCTTTTTCACCTTTTCTTGAACCGAGGGTCTATCGGATTAAATTGGTTTTGTTATTGTTGTTGTTGATATAGACACTGTCAGTGTAAATTTTTTTTTTTTACTAACATGTATACCAAGTTATTATTTTTTCAGGTTACTGGTCCCATTTTTGTGGACGGTTACCATAGTTATTAGTGTATTGAAGTTAAACTCATATGATAATGGCAATCCTTATGATTATATATCCTTATGATTATATATTAACTGCAAAAGTAGTTTTAATACACATATATGCCAAGAAAACAAGATGAATCTGTTCTAATTCAAGTGTTATCCTATAATTTCAGGTTATTTGCTTCCTGCAATGGAGTTACTTCGTGGCCAAAGCACTGATATTGCAATTTTAGACTCCCATCTGATTTTTCTTAAATTTTTAGCCGATGCTGGAGAAATAAGTTTGGCTGTTGAACATTTGAAGTGGATTCAAAGCAAATCTTCTTCGATGCATCAGGCACTGAGCAATGAAATATTGGCATCAATCTCATCTTCTTCAAAACCAGATCCAATTCTTAAGTTATTTCAAGTGATGCAAGAAAACCGTCTCAATTCTACTAATGACTTGGGGAAAGAAATGGCTTACAGATGACATACCACATGTTTGTACATTCAGAATGCTCTGTACATTGGTCTTCACCATATAATTAATGCACGAGGCAGCGGACACATCAATATACTATGAGTTTCGAGCACAGGTTTGTCGGTAAAAAGAAAAATTAAATGGATTCAAGTAGAGTTTTCTCGAACATATCAATAAGCTAGATCCATACTGCGAGTTGTTTCATGCCATAAATAAACTCGGACACTCAAGAAATCTGTTGGACAGGCGGATTCACATCTCTTACAACCAACACAGTTCTCCAGAAACAAAGAAATTCCACGATCAAACTACCAAGAGAAAATAGAATGTACTAGAAATATACAGAACCAAGAACAAAGTAATACATAGAGAATCTTTTTTTTTTTTTGGGTGATACATAACAAGGTCAATTTAAAAGGCTTTCCTTTCTTATTTTTGCTCTCTTTTGCGGAACATAATAATTTTTGAATTACTTGTAAGTTAGCTAACTGCTTTCCTATCACGTATGAGGGACCATTTGTGATTTGCTCAACATCAATTCTAGTCCTCTATAACCACTAACTAAAGTGTTTCGACCATTTATAAATCTTTCAGAATATGTATGGTAACGCTTTAATGTGTTATTATTATGATCAACCACTATTAATCTTGAGTTAATACCCTTAAACCTTATTAAATTATTATATTTTTATTAGTTTTTGACTTAAACTATTCGGTGTTCCCAAAAACCTCCTGAACTATATTGCAGCTCGTATTAAAAATCCCTTACCTCTGATCTGGCATAACATGTGTAGATACTCGCTTGGGAGCGCGTGGTAGCTGAAAAAAGCTATCAAAATAGCCCACCAGCAGAAAATTATTTGCTAATTAGCCTGACCCTCTTCTTTAATAAATATTATCCTTATTTCAGTTATACCCATCTTTCTTCAAAAGTTCAAAAGTAAACTTCAAAAGTTCTAAATATATAAGGACATCTTAAATTAAATAATACAAATAAGAAAATATCTAATAACCTAATTTTTAGTTGATTTCAATTTAAATGACTATTTTATTTAATGTAAACTTTATTTTAAAAGGATAGGAGCGATATTTTGCATGTTTGACGTGAAAAAATACCTCCATCCCCAAGAACCCATTTTCTGCGAGGGTTGCTGCATTTCCCGTGAAGGCGCAATGAAGCACTTCAGGTGGCTTACTAGCCTTAAAAAGTGTCTAAAAAGTGTCTCTTTTTATGAGGTTTTGCCGTCGGTCTTGTTTTCTTTTCTGTTAATGGAGGCTGGAAGTGGAAGGGTAGAGTATTTTTGAAGATGATCTCTTTCTAATGGGTTTTCCAGTTTTTGATGAGAGTTGTTTTTAAAAGGATATATCTCTGCAACTAATTTGTGACCTTTTTGAGCTATGAGCTTGGATAGCTAGCCATGGTAGTACTGCAATTTGCAGCTTTTGCTGTTCTCCACTCATTTTGTGATGTTTAGATTTCTATTTTTTCCTTTTTTGGTGATAAGATTTCTGATTTTAATTCATAAAAGTTGGTATTTTATTTCTTTCACTGTATACTGAAAGTATTTTACAGATTTCTGAATGAGCTTGCTATGGAGGTTTGGAACCATTTTGATCGCCTTTTCAATATAAGATTCTTTCAAATGGATTCCATTCAGTCCCCGGCGGTTTAACAGATCTCGCATGAAAACCCAAGTTGGCTACTTCTTTTTATTCAGAGAGGAATGATTCCCTCGTCTGAGAACCGCCATTCACATACTATTCCTCCCCGCTAAAAAGAGCGATTGAGAATCTCGAGAACCTTTTTTTCTCATTCGCGAAGCGAAAAAAGCGGACTTTGCCTCAACTACCAATATCCTTGGGAAACCAAAAGAGCTATCTTAAGAATAGCCCAACTAAATTTCTCATAATAAGATTGGTGTAAGCTTTATTTATTTGGAAGGAGCAACACTTAGATGGTCCAACACTCATATGGACGCCGTTAGTTTTTAGGGCAATAATGGTCCAATGTTTAGACGGCAAGGACATATTTGGTACCAAACACAAACGGAGTATATAATTGAGTTATTTTCATAGTTCGAAGGTAATTTTAACCCTTTTCCGTTAAATATTTTTATGAAAAAAAAATGTGAAATACAGAATTGATAAAAACATAAATATCCTAGAAATATTAGATTGTATAACTTTAACTAATTTGTCATTAGTATTCTCAGAAATCAGTTTCTTGTTTGTTATTCCGTCCGGTCCATAATAAGTAATCTTTAGCCTTTTTATTTTGGTCCAAAATAAATATTCTTTTACATAATCAAGAAGGGATTAATTTTATTTTTTTAAAATTTGCCCTTTTTACGTATCCCAATATGTGAAGGTAACAATTAAAAGGGTAATTTAATGAATACATCTTTTTTCTTTAGTAGTTCGTATTTTCTTAAAGAGAGTAACAAATACTAAAAAATCACTTATTATGGATCGGAGGGTGTATGAAACACAATAAAATTTTGAGCGGATTATTAGACAAATTTATAGTAATAAACATAATTGAAGGGATTGATTATGCAGGAAAGTTCACCAAAGAGGTAAAAAGTACAAAATTACCAAATTGGAGGACTCAAATGAAAAATATTTTTTAACTTCCGGTAGCCGGAGCAAGTCCATGATCATTACCAACTAAAAGCTTTGATCTTTGCTGTTAGCGCAAGCGCAAAAAGCTTGAAGGAAAATCGAGTCCATGATTGATCCAGCTGAATAGCTACAAAGATGGACGGTAGGAACGTCGTCGTTTGCGACAACGGCACCGGGGTATTGTCTTTGCTCTTTCACATTGCCTTTTTATTTGGTGTAGTAGAGTTCTTAATCCGCTGATAGTGGAAATTCAACTGAAGATCCCGCAATTCTCTCACAAAACTGAATCTGTGTCCAAGGCTTTAATAGCTGAAATTTTGCATTACTTAATAGATTAGGGAAAATGAGAATAAATTTGGTGACTCTGTACGCGTGCATATATACTTCTGAAAAAGCAGCTAAGGATGCGGACAGGAACTGAAATGTCTCACTTATCCGTGCCTGAGATGCTTAAACCATGATCTAGCTAGAGTTAATTTCTTATTTTGTGAAGGTTAAACTATCGATGTGTGATATCAATAAAAGTTCCTTTGATTTTCTTGTAAATTCAGTTTAGTCAACTACGCGTCAGTCTCATACTAGTTGGTTGTGCTACAATCCCACACTAGGAGTGTGTGCGACATGAGTCCTCTATATTGAGATGCATTTCATCCCAACACAATAAAGTATTCTTTAGATTTATCAGAAAATGAGAAAGAAACTTTGGTTTATGTCTGGCATGATCAAATGCATTAATTCATTGAACTTGGACTTATGTGGTGTTCTCAACGAAATTATTTTTTGTTTGTGAAGCTACTTTTGGTTTTATTTCTTTTCTAGAACTAGTCATTCTTGAAAACCAAATCTCTGTCAGTCAGTTCCTTCACAAGATCCAAGCTTTGACTTAAATGTGTAGTTTACGGAAACCATCATCCTACCTAATCAAGCATCCTTTCCTAGGGAAACTTGCTTTTCTGATTTATGAAGTAAAAGAGACTTTATACCGAGCTTTTGCTGAAGCATAAGATGCTTCTAGCTATCGCCTTTTTTTTTTTTTTAATAGCATTTTCTTTGGGGCTGGTGGTGGTGCTAGGAGATCGAATACATTTATTAAACTATTTTGATGTCTAAATGCAGTATGTCAAGTGTGGCTTTGCGGGTGAGAATTTTCCCACATCTGTATTCCCTTGTGTTGTGGGGAGGCCAATGCTAAGATATGAAGAATCTCTTATGGAACAAGACTTGAAGGTAAACGTCTCTCTCTTTATCCTTACTCTAAAATGGATAATGTGAAAGAGTTCACTTGCATTTTTAGACAACTAGGAAGTTCTTCTTGGAGAAAGAAAACCTAGGCTTCAGCAGTTCCCTGCTAAACTAGATGATATAACTACTTCTTGTGAAATGAAGGTTTACTCTTATTTTTGTTCCCAGGACACCTCAGGGATTGTTAGAATAATGCTTATATTGTATATTCCTGGATTCTTTATTTATTCGTCTGTCTTGCAATCAGGACACTGGAAATCTTCTCGTCATATTTTTTCTTTCTTATATCCTTCTCTTATATGCTCTGCATTGTCGCTATTGATCTCTGTAACTCGACTCACAGACTTCTTGATGAATGCGTAACTCTTCTACACTGGTTCTCTAGGATACTATTGTGGGAGATGATTGCTTGAAGTTGCGGCATCAGTTGGATATATCATATCCTGTCAACAATGGAATTGTGCAAAACTGGGATGATATGGGGCATGTGTGGGATCATGCATTTTTCAACGAACTGAAGGTAGCTTTCTCTACTGTTAACTTCCCTGTGAAGATCTTTTATTGGTTTAACTTTTGCTTGCTCTATATATATATATATTTTTTTTTTTTCTTTTTTACGGTACTTAGCGTATGGCTAGTTCATGATTAACTGAGAAAGCTTTCATTTCATTCTGCTGTTGAAGGTAGATCCGACCGAATGCAAAATTCTGCTGACAGATCCACCTCTCAATCCATCAAAAAATCGTGAAAAGATGGTTTGTATTCATGCTTTTCTTTTTACAGAATACATTCCCTTTTTGTATTGCCTCAAAGATTTTTAAATGATACTCAGAATATACTTGAATTATAGGTAGAAACTATGTTTGAGAAGTACAACTTTGCTGGGGTCTTCATCCAAATTCAAGCTGTTCTAACACTGTATGCTCAAGGTACCATTATACATTTGGTGAAAATTTTGATATATGAGTTCTTGGGCATAAATCATGTTTTTGGTTATTGTGAAAAGGACCACTATGAGTCCAGATATTGCAATTTTTATCGGGTAAATTTATTTTTGTTACAAGAATGGGTTTAATTAGATAGTTTGCTTTAATTTGGGTTATATATGATGGATTTGCTCATCATTGCTGTTCTAAAATATATGCAGGTTTGTTGACTGGGCTAGTCATAGATTCTGGTGATGGAGTTACGCATGTTGTAAGTTTTTCCATTAGCATAGCTGCTTTACGATCTATGGCATTCTTGGTTCCGTATTGATTTTGCCAAATATGAGCTGTTTTTCTGCATCAGAGGAGTCCATTTGGGTTTCCCTGTCTAAATAAGATTGCTCCTTGCAGCTTCTGGTCAATGTGGTCATAAACGCAGCGTCACCTATTTGTTCGTATGATAGCACATAGTTGTATTTGCCATGAACCATGAGATACTTTTCTTCAGTGTGTTATCAGAAAGTTCTTTGATGCAGGTTCCTGTTGTTGATGGATACTCATTCCCTCACCTCACAAAAAGAATGAATGTAGCAGGGCGCCATATAACATCTTATCTGGTTGATCTGCTACTTCGAAGAGGGTAATTGCCAACACATTTGAAATAAGCTAAATGTGGTAGTTCATGTTATATTTGATTAGTTTACACCATTACTGGAGTTCTGATGGCCAGTCAATTTTTGAAGGTATGCAATGAATAAGACCGCTGATTTTGAGACCGTCAGGGATATTAAAGAAAAGCTGTGCTACATTAGGTGAAATAACTTGTGTCATAATTTAATTCCTTTACGACTTCTTCTGGCGAGTAATGGTATTTGCTGTACTGCAGTTATGATTACAAGAGAGAATGTCAGTTAGGGCTTGAGACTACTATTCTTGTTAAGAATTATACTGTGAGTAGGCTCCATCCATAATAAGCTCTTAATAGGCAAATAAATTTACTATTATTTTACTTTTTCTACTACCTTGGATCTTCAATCAGGTATGGTACCTTCTCTTGGATATAAAAATCTTCATGTTTCCATAAGAAACTTAGCCATTCAGTGACCCATTGTTTAGGGTTGTTTTTTCTTCAGCTTCCAGATGGGAGGGTACTTAAAGTTGGCACAGAGAGGTTCCAGGCACCTGAGGCTCTTTTTACTCCAGTAAGCATGCATTCCCATTTGTTTTCCTCTTTCAAAATCCATGAAAATACCTTTTCATAAACATGCACAGGCTTTGCTGGTTCCCCATAGTGGGGAAGAGTAAATGCAATTCGCGTTTCCCCCCAAAGAAAGCTAATCCTGTATAATGCCGGATGCTACGTGACACTTGTTACCTAATCAGTGACCATCTTTTATCTTGACAGCTTTTTAAACTGATGGATCTTCTGTTATTGTAAAACTAGTTTGACCTTTCAACCTTCCAACAGGAAAGCAAAAAATAGAGTATCATCTTCAAAATCAATTTGTTTCAAATAAAGTGTTAATGAAGTCCTTAAGACAAACTGAAGCAACATTGCAACTGCATGGTTTAAAATGTTATTCCATGCTTCTCCGGAGTTCTAATTGATGGGTTGATGTATGTGGAAGGAAGCTAAATGTTATTTTCATTATCCATTTCAGGATCTTATTGATGTTGAAGGTGATGGCATGGCTGACATGGTATTTCGTTGCATCCAGGAGATGGATATTGATAACAGGATGATGGTACTTCAAATTTGAATTTTGCTGTATTCCTTGCCCGTAGTTTTGTTGTTTGCCTTCCATCTTATTGTTAACATAATAATCATTATTTTGAAACTTTTTGCAGCTCTACCAACATATTGTTTTGAGCGGCGGAAGTACTATGTATCCTGGCTTACCTAGTCGGTAACTTGCTCAAATACTCTTCCTTATGACAGAGCTTTGAGAACTTAGCTGCCGAGTAATGCAATTGTGTATGACTGATTCTAAATGATACATTATCGTAACACTTTTCTAGGAACTTTTAACTAGTGTGAATGCTTTCTTTGAATTTATGAACCATTGTATATCCTTGAATTTTCTCTGAGACTAATGTTTGATCAATCTGGCAGAGATTTTGAACTATGTAATTGTTTTGTTGTATGACTTTGATAACTCTCTTGATGTGCAGTATCAAAATTTGCTAAGTCCCCCCTGCCGTAGAAAGAATTTATCTCTCTTTGTGATTTATTGCCTTAAACTCTACTTTTGCAATTATGATAGCCCTATGTTTCCTGTGCGAGTAAAAGGAATGAACTCTTTCTTGCTGCACCTCCACCCAGACTCTCTCTCTCTCTCTTATTTAAATAACACTTCTATTTCCTTCTTTCAAACACTGACAGCCTTGAGAAAGAAATTTTGGACCGCTATCTTGATGTTGTTTTGAAGGGGAACAAAGATGGTTTGAAGGTACAGTTGCCTCTTTTTAGTTATTTTTGCTATTTCTTGAGATTTTTAGCTTATGGATCAGGCTTATGCGGCAAAGTAGCTTCTATTCGAATTGTCTGACCTACAAACCTAATTTGATTATTTGGAACCAATTAGTGTTGAATAAAATGGCATTTGATATCTAATCATGGAAATATTTTCCCCTTGGTAAAAGCCATAGGGGAAAAGCTTTCATCAAACCAAAGGGGCAAAAAAAGAAAAAACATAGAGTCGGTTGGAGTGGGGACGAGGGGTGAGGAGAAGTAGTTGAAGTAAATACCTTGATTTCATTGGTACCTGCTGCTTATGACGGTTTCTGGTATAAAGTCAAGTCAATCAAAAGATGTAGATATGAAAGTAGTTGGAGCAGGATGAGTAGGGTTTAGCATATCTAGGAACTTCGATTACATTGGCTACAAACATATTCTCTCTTTCATGTGTTGCTTGGTTTTCGTTGAAATCTTCTATCTTTATTTTTTATTTAATGACTTTTCCGCAACAGAAATTGCGTTTACGAATAGAAGATCCACCAAGAAGAAAACATATGGTGTATCTTGGAGGTGCGGTTCTGGCAGGAATTATGAAGGTATATGCTATCTCCTTCCATCTCTGTAGCCCCATCTCTGTTCCTTCCATTACAATGCATATAAACAAGTATTTAATTTCAGAGATGAAATTAAAATTAGAAAAGAAAGTAAGTTGGTTGCCTGGGATACAACCTTTTTCAATCTGTACTCTTTCCCATAACTTTCAAGATTTGAGTATCCATCTTCAATTGAATTCGGTATCGGAAATGTTGGATTGTACTATTTTGATGTGACACATTCGTGGCGATCATCAACTTCAGCCGCAAGGAACAACAACAACTACAACCTAGTAGATTCCCTCAAGTGGGGTCTGGGAGGGTAGGATGTACGCAGACTTACTCCTACCCTGGAAGTGCAGAGAGACTATTTCTGATAGACCATCAGCTAAAGTATAAAGAAAAGATGAAAGAAGCACTAATAGCAAGTAATAATAATACAAGATATTAAGAAAACCGAAAACAAGCCGCAAGGAAAATGTATTTTTTTGCATTTGACCCCAATCCATCTCTTTTTTGTTTACACATTTTGTGCAATTGATGAAATTATCTGTGTATGAAAGATAGTCCGGTGGCTGAAAGAGCATATCATTTGGCAAAAAGTACGAGGTTATCTGTTTATTGAGTCCAAACAAATCATTGTGGCTGGTGTATTTCATGTCTGTAAACAATTCATGCTATCCTTCTATTCTAGTCAGGATCCTCGTTCATCTGTAGAATGGCATTCGTCTCTCTTTGAGCATTATATTTTTTTCCTCATAATGTGAAAAAAGAAAATAGTTTCACCGAGTCAATATGCACCCTAATTGAAGAGCAGTCAATTGAAAGAAACATTATGACGTGAAAGGAAATATTGAATTATCGAGTAATTTCTGCAGGATGCCCCTGAGTTTTGGATCAATAGACAAGATTATTTAGAAGAGGGAGTTGCTTGCTTAAGCAAGTGTGGCCAGGCGTGATTATTACATGTCCATCACTTGTTTAAGCTTTTGCTATCTTTACAAAGAAAAGCTTGGAATTTACAGATCAAGGCATGCTGAAAATTGGTTGACGTATCATGGTCGCAATGACTGGCATTCAATGAAGAAGCTCTTATACTGTATTTACCTCCAAAATTCTCTAGTTAATCAGAAAAAATGTCATATTTGAATTTTTTTACTGCATCTGCAGTTTCTCTGAGTTGAGCGGGGGATTCTTTAAGGCTTGAATTGCACAGTTGATATTGAAATAAAAGATTGCTAATTGGAACCACTTTTGATTCCCTGCTGACCCCTTTTGTGTGAAGTTCATTAAATGTGAGCAGAAACATAAGCAGCTCATCGTGTAATCTGGTGTGGGCAGAAGAGATTGTGAACTAATTCTCTAATGTGCTGCAGGTTGAGGTACATTTGTTGTTTGTCGATCTGTTCTTGTTAACTTCCTTTCTAGATATTCACTTTATATTCCTTGTTGTAGCATAGGGAGAACGGCACTAGTTGTGTTTCGAACACTTATTAAGTCAATCTTAAATTTGTACTGGAATGGCTGAAGACCTGTTGGTTACATTACTTAAAGATATTAGATAGAATATAAATTGGAAAGTCTCTTGTAGCTGAGACAAAGTAATCGTTCTGCCATGTCTAAGCTTGTAATTTTGTTCTCTTTTTGCAGTTGATGTAGTTGCAGTATTATTTCGCTTGTTACATCTCCAAAGAAAAAATTTAATATTTTCATTCGTCGTAATGGTGGAGAATGACAAACATTTATCTTACTGGCAGCTCGCACCTGTGCTCTGCTGTTCGAATATCAGGTTAGAGAGTCGTAATTCGACTAAAAGATAAAATGAGATTCTCATGTCCAAAGAGGAACACGACACAAAGATAAACTTTCTTTCTCTTTCTTGTCCATCAAACAGAAAACAGATTGATTAGCCAGCTAACAACAGCAAGACTTATTGCCTGTTGCTAATACATTTCCTTGTATTCACATGCATAGTGTGATGCAAGAATTTGATTACCAGAAATTGAGGACGAGACACATGATTAATGGAAATATAGGGAGACAAATGAATTATACATATTATTCCATATAAACGGGAAATTGGAAAGTGAAAGACGAGGAGAAAACATATATGGAACAATTACAAAGGAATCCATCCAAGTGATGTTCAGTTGTTGGAGCTCCTAATTCCCACAAAGAGCAACATTTCTCTTGGAAGGTCTGAAATTCAAAGCAGTGAGACTATAGATGCACATATTTGCTTGTTTAGATTTGATGGTAATCTCATCAGTAGTGGTTCTTGTAGAGCCAGGTACATTACAGGAAGAAGATGAAGTTCCAATAAGGCTAGCTCTGCAGGAATTGCCAATTGCTTTCTCTGCAGCACACTCTATTCCATCCACAGATGGTATCTCCAACCTGTAAACACCATATCTGTTGGTACTTCTGTTGACTGACACTGATACCAGCTCTGCTGTCCTTGCTGACATTGCTTTGAAGGTGCAATCTATCTTAACTTCTACACCTGTTCATTGTTTTATTCCCATATCAATGGCATTAACCGATTAATCAACCAATTTTTAGTAACCTGTCCAAGTTTAAATGTGTTCGGGTTATGACCCGTTTGTTGAGTTGTCCCAACAGGTTGAACCCCCCATCAACTTATTGGGTCAATTAGTGTAACCTAGCGTGTCAAAATGCAATCCAAACCCAAACATACAAATTCATATCAAACGCGGAGATGGGGAATTATTTTAATTGAACGAACTTAACTTAATAATTTAAGAAAAATAAATTTGCTTTCAAGTTTCTTTTTTCAAAAAGCAAAATAAAAAATGGAGGTTAGTTCATGCTGGATGGGTTGGGTTATGACCCGTTTTTTTATCCATCTTGATCCAAACGGGTTGAGTCATGACTGCTTAGTGTTTTAACCAGTCCAATTTTAATCCAACCAATCGTTTGACACCTCTAACCACAGTAGTTAAGACAGAAGATGAAAAAATGTAATGGATATGTGAATATGCAAGAATTCCCCCAAAATCTTGTATGGAAGACTGTAGTACCTGGCATGAAGTAGCTGTGCCTGGAGAAGGAATTATTGGAGCAAATATCACAGTAAACCAAACCCATGACAGTGATCTGGGAATTAGCCACTTTTGCTGCTGAAGCCTCAACTTCCAAAGGGAATGGTAAACTCAACCACAAGAAGCAGCATGAAATCGTCAAGAGGAAAACTGTAGTAGTACTCATGGCAAAAGCACAGACTGACCTGAGACTTTAAGAGTTAAAACTCTGATAGCAACAGATAAAACTACTTATATGTGAATAGCTATCCCCTCCTAGCTCTAAGCTAGTAAAGCTAGTAAATCGAGCAGCTAGCCTATTTTAAAATAAGTTAAGACAACACAACAAAAAGAAGACTAGCTAATATTATTGAAAAATTCTATAATAAAAGAAGATGTGAGAGTGGGTGTATGGATAATGAGTACAGACGACACAAATGAAAAAGAGATCAAAGTTAGAAAGAGGGAGACAAGGATCGGACCTTATTGTATGCACTATGCAGCAGTTGCTAGTCAGAATTCACAAACAAACAAAGCATGTGAACTTTCTTTGGAAGTTTGTAAGGGTGGATTTGTAGGAAAGAGAGTATAGTACGTAAGAAGTAGACAATTTGCATACATAGAGGAATAAATAGGCCCCCCCACCTTTCATTTTCTTGAATTATGTTTGGAATTTATGGTGGTCTTGCTTCTTAACGTGATACTATATAAATTAACAAGCTGCTAGCTGCTTCTTGAATTTCTTGCTAGTTGCTACTGTCTATTTATTATCTCAACTACTTTTCTTTCTCTGTTATTAATCATCTGCGCTGAGTGAAGGATTGTTTCTACTTAGAATCATGCGAATCATAGTGAGGATTGCCCAGCACCATATAAGGAGACCAAAGACCTCAAATTATCGATGTGGGACAACTCAACACACCCCCTCACGCCCAGGCTTGCACTCTGGAACGTGGACAACATAAATAGGGGCCCAACGCCCAGGCTTGCACTCTGGAACGTGGACAACATAAATAGGGGCCCAACATCGGTAACAATAAGTGAGATGGGCCTGACTCTGATACCATGATAAATGGACCTTTGACCTAACTCAACCCCAAAAGCTCAACCTCAAAAACTAGCTTATGAGATGAGGGTTGCCTAAGACCATATAAGGAGACCAAAAACCTCAAATCCCACCGATATGGGACAACTCAACAGCATAATTTCACATTTATTTTAAGTAACTTGTAAGTTTGACTTCTCATTCTTTATTTCTTTGTAGATGTATTCATTGTTGTAGAGAAATGCATTCATGGCACTTGCATTTTTCTTACTCGCTTTTCCATCAATTATAGAAACTGCCTGCAGTTAGTTGGTTATGTCTAAACAATGACGAACCAATGAAAATACAAGCAGCCGAAACATTTTCAATATTGCAATGAGACCATCACCTTTATTTTAACCTATGATCAACGTATCAAGTTAGTTGTAAGACCGTTTATTGGGTTAGTTACAACTACCCCATAAAATGAGGTCGTTGGGCCGAGTTTGGTGAAACCCATCTACAGATTATTTGGGTTGACATAGGCTGAGTTAAGTGGGCTAAAATAGTAGCTAATGCGAAACCCGCCTAACTCTTATCAAGTTTTAGTTTTTTTATATTTCTTTAAAATTTTGCTAATTACCAAACAAAACTAATACGTAAAAGACCAGCAGAGCATTTTACAACTGAGTTGAGGGAGTTGTGCTACTACTAGCCTCCCTAGTGTATCCTGGAAGATAACAAAAGCTACCTTAGATACAATTGGAGGATAGATTAATGAATGTTTTGTGTGGTAGCAAAAGCTACCGTATGTCATGTTTAATACTATAATTTTTAAACTTTATTATTTCTTTATAAAAAAATGGATGGATAAGTAAGAATAATGAAATTACTATAAAAAGATATACTATTAATTAAGTTCCTTCAGAATCTCTGCTTAATTCTATATTTGTTCTCCTTTCTTTTCTTGCTTTAGTTTTTGTTAGTCACTCCCATTTGGGTGATATAAAGGATCAACAATTCTTAATTATTTGGTGATCTCATTTGTGCAAGGGTGGCTCAAGAACGAGGCTAGTAAAGTCTTTGCTTTAGACCTCCTAAATTTTGGTGTCTCAAAAATATTTTTAATTGTGGATTTACTAGCTTATTTTTACTTAGGCAATATTCAAGTTTATAGAAAAAATTAAACAAATTATAAAATTCTTATAAAAATGAAAAAAAAAGACTATTTATTTTTTAACAATAGAAATATTTTAGAATTTTGAATTAATATACTCAAATCTTCATATTGATAAATAACTTTTTTTACAATAAAATCCAAGGTAACGAATTGCAAATAATTGGCTAACATCTTATTAACTTGAATTTTCTTATCAATGTGAATATTAATATTATATTTTATATTAGAGATGAAAAGAAAGAAAGAAATAAAGAAACCAATGTATTATTAATACTAAATTTTATAAGATAACTATAATATAGATAAAAAAGAAAAAAATTAAAACCTCTTATTAAAATTTGATTTTAAAACAACGAGTTTTATGATCGCACATTGTAATTTAGGTAAGTGTATTTATGATTAAGAAATGAGATTGAAGAGATACCTGTGTCATGATGACACAATCTTAATTGGGTTGAAGAAATTCCTTTAAAGGGAAGATTAGGTTTTGGCAATTTGTACAGAAACTGAGTCATGTTGTTCAATTCTTTTTTGTCTAATAAATAATTTATAATTAGTCTTTAGATGGCTAGTATAAATTACATTCTTTAGCAAAATGTTAAATTGATATTTTGAATATTACCTTTTTGATACTTAAAATCAGAATTTGTTGTTACTGTCAATCGAAATTTTCTTATGTAACTAGTCAGATGAAAATTTTACTTATATACAACTCATCATATATATAAAATAAGTTAAATTTTTTTTTTAGAATTACTTTCACTCACGTGCTTTCACTCAATTCTGGCACGTGAATATTTTAGTTTTGCGATTAATCCACATATCAAGATTAATACTGTAAATTTGAACTTGTAATATTCTTTTGCAAAGAAAAGATTATACTGCATATTACGAACTTTTGCTTAGACAAAATTAAGTACCTGAAATTGTAAAATACAAGTTTAGAACAAATGATTTGCATATATATGTACTTTTGTTACCTTTTTTCCATTTTCCCTTATATATGAGGGTCCCTTTTGTGCACTTTTCAAGCACTGATTAGGGGTCTTCTGAAATTCTCTCTCCAAATCTTTTCTCTCTTGAGAAGAATTATCTTGACAAACCAAATTAATGCCAGAATAAAATAGATTTAAGCATGGCATGATAAGCTCTCCCTATTCGTGAAACAAATTAATTAAGAATTTCCTGTTTTCAGCCATTTTCATCACATAAAAGAGTACTAATTTCCAATCAGTATTTTAAAAGCGTCTTCGGGGCGAGCCATGGGAGAGGCACATTAAAAATGTTCCGAGGCGATGGTGTGGGACGAAAGTCTCAAGAGGCGTATGCCTAGCAATTCAGGGCATACGCCCAAGAGTTTGAGGCGTTTTTTATTATGAGGCGTAAGCCCCAGAGAATTTTCAAATTAAAATAAAATTTGCTGAATAAGTCTTTCATATAATACCCAAATTCTCAAAAATTAGCTTGTAATTACTCAAAAGTTTAAAAAAGGAATTGAAATATTAAATTTAAAAATCAAGACCTTTTTTTTTATTGATAAAAGCCCTAATTTATGGTCTTTTTTATCTTGTCCGCTAATCTACCGCTATCTCCCTAATTTAACGAATAGTCAACTTTTTTTTTTTTCTGCGAATACAAAGAGAACTTCATTCCTTCTAGCGGCAAGTTTAAAGTTCAAACTGCAGGTTAGTCATCCTTTTTGTTCTTCCATGTAGAAAACTTTGTTCTTTTCAACTGAAGTTACTTGTGCTTGTTTTTTGCTTTTGGCTATAGGTAAGTAGCGTATAATGGATTATTTTGGCTAGTTCTTTTTGGGGATGGAGCATATCTATATATATATTTCATATATTTACAATTTATTTCAATTTTTATGCAATTTTGTCTATTTATAAATATTTACAGTAATCATATTATTTTATGAAATATTAAAAATTAAAAATCCATGAAACTTACGCATCTTGCCTCTGGGAACTTACACTTCACTAAAACATATATTAAATGCCTCGCCTGACGTTCACGTCTTTTACAACACTGTTTCAATTACGTCAAAACTCAATTAGGCCAGAAACTGCTGAAACTGTACAAAGTTGCAAAATATGGTCATCGAAAAGTTGTAAAATGATTCTTTCTTCCAACGTGTCTCCTAAAAGACTAAGTTTTATTTTTAAACTAAAGATAATTAGCTTGAACTTTAGTTTTGAAATTAGATCGAACAACGATATCTTTTTTTTTTTTTTTTTGGTTAATGTTGGGAATCGGTCCACATAAATCATATTTTAGGAAAATATAGTAAAATCTGAATTAATTACAATAACTAACAGACAATTGTTCAATATATTCCAAAAAGAAAAAGGGAAAAAACCAGAAGCATAGTTTTTCCATTTGTTACCTCCTGGCTACCAGTCATCAGACAAAACCCTACATCTACCAGTTGACCATTATGATAATTATATTTTTTATATTTCACAGATCTGAAAGAAAGGGAGAAAAGGCCAATTACTCTTTTATTAATCGTCCTATTTTCCTAGTGTTTCACTCTTCAATCAAAAATTATATTTAAATAAAAAAAGATATTAGTACAACATTTATAAAACTCAAGCAGTTGATAAACGTTTTACTTTTCTTGAATGGAAATTTTATTTCCTATATCAAACTATTACACCTAATTTATTATAAACCAAAATAATTTTAAGATATTATTATTTATAGCTACCTTTTCTATTTTATAGCAAAAATATATATTTATTTATATCTACCATTGGGATATGAAATAAGCTAATTATATTTTTTCTCTCTGCAAGATTTTCAACCCTCTCTCTTCTCCATCAAATCAACGGAATCGTCGGCATCATCATCGTGGTCATCGTCAAAATTATCGGCGTCATTATCCAGTGTTGGCTCATCCTCTTAGACGAACAGATTTAGCCATAACTAATAATGGAGAAAGTTTAAAATACACAATGAGATATGAAAATTTGTGATAAATGATTCAAAAGGACTGCCTGCCACGTGCTAGCGCTGGAAAGCTCAACATCCTAATTTGGCAATTTGGTCTTGTTTTTCTGTGACTGTCCCTGGATTGCTTTAGAGTTGAATCATTAATAGTTTTGCGTTTTTTTGGGTTTATTCTGGTGCAATCCAGTATTTCGCTGGGACGAAAAACATTATCTCCGGCGAATTTTTTTTTCTTCTTTGTTATTTTAGTCGCATATAATGATATAAATATATTATATTTTATAAAAATATATTCAAATACATTATATTTTTATATAAATATATTTTTATCTGTATTTATATATCTCGAAGGACTGTATTTTTTAATACAGCCGAATATCACTGTGTTTTGTTGTTTGAATACAGTCGGATTGAATATGGTGAATTGAATACAATATATAATACAATGAATAATAATATCCGTGAATTAAGTACAATGTATACAGTCGAATTGAATAGAATGGTATACACCTTATTACTTGATTACTCCACTGTATTTACAAATACAATCGCGCGAATACATCAAATACATCATAGTAGCAGCGAAATCAATGTAGAATTGATTTTATTGATAGGAGTGATACACACTAATTGATCCTCTTTCTGTTATTAAACAGCTGGATTCCCCCATTGTTTAGGCAAATTTCGCTACGGTATTCATAAATACAGTAGCGCAAATATAGTCACACAGCCGAACTTTTATATTTTTTAGACGAATTCTGCTACTGTTTTCACGAATACACTAGCGTGAATACAGCGAAATTTATGTAGAATTTATTTTGTTAAGTTATTTAGGAGTGATACACAATAACTGATCCTCTTTCCGTTATTAAGCAACTGTATTCCCTATTTTTTAGGCGAATTCCGCATGAATACAATAGCAAGAGTACATCGAATACAGTCGCGTAGAACCGAAATTTATGTAGAATTGATTTTGTTGAATTAAATTAGGAGTGATACACGCTAATTGATCCTCTTTCCGTTATTAAATAACTGAATTTTTCTATTTTTTAGGCGAATTCCGCTACTGTATTCATGAATACTGTAAAGCCCTAGAAATTTTTCTAACAAGATTAATCTTCGAGCTTAAGAAAATAATTAGCAAAACCTCGAAGTACGTACGAGCCCACACGTGGGTATCGAGATCATTAAATTACTTGGACATGAATATTATGAGGGTTGAAGGTCACTAAGTTGCAGGAATAACGGCATAGCATGGACTGGTGGAGAAAAGAGGGAAGAAGGAAACCCAGCAAGCCTACGTAGCCTTCTTGTGTAGCCTACGCAGGCTGTGTAGGCAAAATCAGCATGCTGGAGGAAGGGGAGACTTTTGTTACGTAGGCTACGTAATTTGCCTATGCAGCTCATTTTTTTATAAATAGTAGGAGGTCGGGGAAAGAGAAAGAAATTACATCTTTTCGCTAAGTTTTGAGTTATAGAGAGTCGGTGGAGCATCATCAACCCAAATACACATCAAAGATGAGTTTTATGTTACTTTTATAATGTATTAACACTAGTTAATGGTAGTATTAACATCTACATGGATTGAAATTCATAGGGATTCATCTAATTTTCAAGAATAATTCAAAGGGGGTACAAGTTAGGAATTGAGCTACAGGAGGTAAATTCTCTACCCTACACATAAATACAACTACGGATTAAGAATTTGGAATGTATTGTGAAGTAGAAAGTACCAATTGGTTGAAGAATTGTGTTAGTCCTTGAAATTGGTATTGTGAGTTAGGGTTCTTGAATGGGGAAGAAGATGAACAGTAAATTTTTGAATCTTGTTTGGATGGTTGGTGATTATATTGCTTCAATAGCTTAATAATGATTAAGTATTGAATCCTATAACCTAGATTGGGGCTTAAAGACCAAGGGTGGAATCAATTAAGGATAAAAGGAATATGTTTGGGTGAATCGTCTTTTCGAAGACTTACAGTCAACTTGTTAACCTTAAATGGATATCAACATATATATATTTGGATAAGGTTTGTTGTCTTGGGATGTCTAATGTAGATATTGGCTTGTTGCCGACGTTTGAGAGTTCTAAATGAATTGGAGCGTCGTACTATTATTGAAGCTTGCACTTGAGGTAAGTTGATTAAAACTTACTCTTCTTGAGAGATTTTCTCTAAAATCATATTTGAGTTATTACATGAGTTTGTTTGTAAATATGCATCCGTACTTGTGAGGACAAGGGGGAAAGGATGTCACCATATATTTTGAGTTTTGTCGCATAAAGAATGTCTTGTTATTTTATAATTGAGAAGTTCTATTTTTATAGATTTGAAGGTACACTACAAGAAAAATCGCCTCTAGAGACGAGAATAATGGACGCTAAAAGTCCTATTCTGGTCCTTAAATATCATTAGCGACCAGAAAAATCTGATCGTCACTGGTCGCTAGAGGTCCGCCGCTAAAAGTTAATACCGACAACATTTAGTGACCGGTCCTTAAAGGTTTTTAAGGACTAGTGTTATTCTGGTCCTTAATATACTTTCAGGGACCGCATTTCTGGTCCTTAGAATGAAAAAAAAAGAATGTTGGATTACTGCATCTGGTGCCTGTTAATTTGCAACGACCAGATTTTACTGGTCCTAATAAGACATTAAGGACGAAAATTTATGTATTCCAAACTGTTACAAGATTATATCATGAATATACTTGCGAACTAGAGTCACATCTGACATGGAGATGTAGAGAATAGAAGGCCAAAGTTTCAACTAAATGGCTATGACATGATATAGAGTGTAAGGTTGAGTTTCAGTCCAAATATAAATTGTATTTGCATGAGTAGCAAAGACAAATTGAGAACCAGTAACGATATCATTAAAAGTGGATAAAGAGAATAAGGAAAAATTCAAAATTGATCCAGATTGTAAGAAGAAAGTCTATCATTTCAACTGTGCAACATCCATCACAAATGAACCACCACCTTCATCGAAGATAACCTTAACAACCATTGCACCAAGGTCAAATATTTTCATAAACTCTTATACAACCACAAGTACAATAATGCACTTATTCAAGTAACCTCCTTGTGAAGAAACCAGAAACACGTCTCAGCTCTTTTTAGTGGGAAGAAGACAGGTGGGAGCGAGCGGAGCGAGAGCAAAGCGAGCTCTAGTGGTGGGTTGTCTTCCTGGTCCTATTGAAATCCTTTTCATGGTATGGAATTCTCTACATTTCGCTAACGTCTCAATATTTTGTTTAAAACATGTCTTAGAACCATACAAAAACATATTTACAATTAATAATTTTAATCTATGATTTTCACAAAGACTTGCGCAGATGAATCTTTACATTTTTTGTATAACTTCAATCCATCTACTATAACACTACTAGCAGCAAACAATTTTTTCACCACTTGAAATAGTCACTGTCTAATAAATTCACAAGTTTAATTTTTTTTAGCAAACATAACTATTACTCATATTTAAAAGAAGCTACATAAACCTGATAATCACTGTAGACTAGCAAGCTTGGTTAAGCACCTGACCTAATATTAATTGGTAACAAAGTACAATAATTTTGTTGATTAAAGCTTCCTTTTAGTACGTAAAGGAGTGGTTAGTAGAAATATTTGACATGGGTATAATAATATTAAGAAGCGCATTATAAAATAAATGTAATAATATTAAGAAGCGCATTATAAAATAAACACCCAATTTCAGCAAAACCATGAATAACATGTATCCATCAACAAAATGAAGAGCAACAATAAAAATAAATACCAAAAATCACTCACTGCGCCCATAAATGAAATGAAACAAAGCTCACATGAAATGATAATTTTGTTATGTTTGGGCCTAAGGAGTCGAAAGTGATTTCAATGACTTAATGAAGATGAAATGATTTCGTATGATTTTATTAGAATCATGGATTTATATAAATGTTTTAAAAGTTTGTATCATGATTTATATTTTTCTAGTCTTTTCATTTAAAATGATAAAAAGCATGAATTGATATAATTGTCATCATTTTGTGTCGAATGTTAGTTGCTTTATTTTTGTTAAGCCTTGTCCTAGGAACTTGAGTTAGAGAGAGAGTCTATGGCACTTATTGTATCGGCGTGGTGTACTTAGCCCTCAGGGGCCTCTTTCCAGGATTCCGCTTACTTTATATGTTTCAGGAAGAGGTATGGTATGTGATGAGCGGATGAGCCTAGGATGACACTCTTTCCGAGGTGTATGGTGAAGCACCACTTCTATTTCGTGGTAGCTGTCATGTTGATTCTTTATTCTCTGTTGGTCGGGATTATCCCAAATGTTTATTTTATTCTCATGTCATAGAGATTCCATAGACTATTAATATTCTTTTGGGGTTGTAATTGATGGTCATTCATATATCATGAAATGAAAGAGACATTATTTTATTTATGTATTTTCAATTATTGAAAATGATGTATTTAAAGATTATATTTCATGTATGATTTTAATCATTTAAAATGATTATGTTTTCAAAAAGGCTTCCGCATGCATTTATTAGTTATATAGATGGATATTCTAGTATGGGTTGGTTCGCCCGGGTTGGATAGTGTACCAAGTGCCAGTCATGTGGTCTTGGGTCGTGACAAATACAGTAGCACGAATACAGGGAATACAGACGCACAATTGGAATCCCCTATATTTTAGGCGAATACAGTAGCGCGAATATATCGAATGCAGTCGCGTAACAACTTAATTGTAGCTATAGGAAGTAATTATGTATATGCTAGCTATAGGAAGTTAATAGCCATTAAGCAATAGTGGTTTATGAAAATTATTTTACCTCATATAGCAAACTATTACACCCTATTTATAATAAACTAAATAATTTTAAAATATTATTATTTATTTACACCTTCCATTGAGGCATGAAATACACCAATTATGTTATTTCTCTCTCTTCCTTCTTTCTCTATATCAGCAAGATTCACAATCCTCTCTCTTCTCCGTCAAATCAATAGAACCGTCAACGTCATCGTCGTGGTCATCGTCAAAATCGTCGGCGTCATCAGCCAGTATTAGCTCATCCTCTTAGGCGAACAGATCTGGCCATGGCTAATAATGGAGGAAGTTTAAGATACACAATAAGATACAAATATTTGTGATAATGATTCAAAAGGACTAAAAATAGGGGAATCCAGCTGTTTAATAATGGAAAGATGATCAATTAGTGTGTCTCACTCCTAATTTAGCTCAACACAATCAATTCTACATAAATTTCGCTGATACGCCGCTATATTCACACTACTGTATTCATGAATACAATAGCGAAATTCGCCTAAAAAATAGGAAGTCCAACTTTGCGACTGTATTTGCTGTATTTGCGCTACTGTAATACAGTAGCAGAATTCGTATATCACAAATTGTTGTATAAATGATAATGGTTTCTGAAAATTCCTCTTTTTAATATAACATTTGCTATTGAATTCACATGTCTCTCAAATAAATATTTGTTGGGTTTTGATATTGGTGAATGGGAAATGATGGGATGAAAAGTGAAGGGAATGTAAAGGTCCCTTTTGCTTTGGTTATAGCATTTATCCCACATAGAAAAAAGAGAGGAAAAGAGAGGTGTATATATATATTATATTACACCTTCTCTAGTTGCTAAAAGGGTTTGAGGGGCAATGATCCCTCGCGCCGTCGTCGTCGCTCGCTCGGCTCGGCTTCGAATTCCGATTCGGATTCGGATTCGTCAACGACCGATTGATTGATTATCTTTTTGGACAAACTTTTCCTTAATTATTTAATTAATTATTTATTTATTTAATTAATTAATTATTTAATAAATAAAAAACCATCCAACGCAGATCGACCCCGACACGCGCGCGATCCGCGACTTGTGACCGACCCAATCCGTTTTTTCTCTTCCCGGATTTTTTCGAATTTCCCTCCAAAAATCTAGTAACTGATCTGAATGCTTGCAAACATTCAGAATCAGTACCTCCAACAGCTATAAATTCTAGATTTTTTCCAGAATTCATAACAAATTTTTTTACAATCTAACTTTCTCAAAAACTCTCTTCTTTATTCTGTGTGATACACTACCGTTGAGTGGTTCGCCGCTACCGAAATTTGGAGTACTACTATTCTGGCAAGATAATCGTTCTATCCTGGGAGGGGATATTCCATCAACCTCGAGTACTGTAAGGGGAATAATTTCCTTAAGGACACACTTTGAACTAAGTGGGCTCGATTATATTCTGAAAATATTTCTACACTATTTCTGTTCATTCTCCAGTTTATGTAGCTTACTGTTTCTATACTGTTTTTACTAAGTGTTTGACATATTATGTTTAAACGTTATTTAAACTTATACAGATTATTTTTTTTATAACAATCTTAAGGAAATTAATCAGTTTATATATTAATATGTATTCTATTTTGGAGACTAAAACTTGTGTGGTTTTCCACTCCGTATGAAATTTCGTATTCTGACTTGAAGACATAAAAACTTCATTGGAATATTAAAATTCATACTTGTACAACGATTTGAAGAACATAAAAACTTCATCGTTGCTGTTGGAAATTTTTTGCTATTCTGATTATTTAGACAGTTTGTCAATTTTGACAGTTAAAAGAAATGGCAAGTAAAAGTACTACTCCTTCTGCGACTGGAAATCCCTCTGCGAATGTTGCACCAGCGGTTACTCCTACAACCCGTACCGCTGTTCCACCGGCAGAGAAATCTGCGAAGTTCACCGGTGCCAACTTTAAACGATGGCAGCAAAGAATGTTCTTTTGGCTTACCACCCCTGGTATGCTGAAGTTCACCAACAAAGACCCTCCTGTGTCTGCTACTGATATGCCGGCGAATGAAAAATTTATGATTGTCGAGGCATGAAAACAGGCTGATTTTTGTGCAAATGCTACAACGTCTACAGTGCAGTAGAGACCAAAGAATTATGGATTGCACTTGAAAAGAAGTACAAAATCAAATATGCTTACTTGAAAAAGTTTGTGGTTGCCAAATTCCTAGACTATAAAATGGTGTATGGAAAAACCGTTGGAACCCAAGTTCAAGAACTTCAACTTATCTTCCATGACCTTATTGCTGAAGACATGATAGTGAATGAAGCGTTCCAAGTGGCTGCAATGATTGAGAAGTTGCCACCCTCATGGAAAGATTTCAAGAATTATCTTAAGCGCAAGAGAAAGGAAAGGAAGTTGGAGGATCTTGTGATTCGTCTCAAGATCGAGGAAGATAACAAAACCGCTGAGAAGAAGTACCATAAGAGTTCACCGATTGAAGGGGCAAACGTCGTTGAAGATGCTGCTCCAAAAGAGAACAAGAAAAGGAAGAGGCCTTCTGGAAAGGAGAAGTATCCTAACAAGAAAAAAATTCAAGGGCAACTGTTATAATTGTGGTAAAGCAGTTCATAAAGCTCCCGACTGTCGTGCCCCCAAGAAGAACAAAGAGAAAAATAAGGGTCAAGCAAACATGGTGGTAGATATTGATGACTTGTGCAATACTGTCTGAGTGCAACCTGGTTGGTAACCCAAAGGAGTGGTGGCTTGATTCTAGCGCCACTCGACATGTGTGTGCCGTTAAGGAGCATTTGCAACCTACACTCCCACTGGACCTGAAGAGGAGCTATACATAGGAATTACTGCAACATCTAAAGTTGAAGGATATGGAATGGTTCTGTTGAAGAAGACATCTGGAAAAGTGCTGACTCTCAACAACGTCATGCACGTACCAACAATTAGGAAGAATCTAGTTTCAACCGCACTACTCGTGAAAAATGGGTTTTAAGTGCGTGCTGGTTAGTGATAAATTTGTACTTAGTAAGAATGACATGTTTGTAGGAAAGGGCTACCTCACCGAGGCCTTTTCAAACTTAATGTAATGGTTGTTGATAGTATTATTGGAAAATCTGCTTCTTCTTACTTATTGAAGTCAAATAATTTATGGCATGTTCATTTAGGACATGTCAATTACAAAACCTTGCAAAAAATGATTAATCTTGAAATATAGCCTAAATTTGAGTGTAATACATCTAAATGTCAAATATGTGTTGAATCAAAGTTTGTTAAGCATCCGTATAAGTATGTTCAAAAGAATTCAAATCTTTTAGACTTAATCCACAGTTATATTTGTGATATGAAGTCAATACCATCTCGCGATGGGAAAAAGTATTTCATAACTTTTATTGATGATTGCATAGTCATGGATTAGCAATAGAAGCATTTAAGCAATATAAGAATGACGTCAAAAATCAATTAAATAAAAAGATTAAAATGATTTGAAGTGATATAGATGGAGAATATGAATCTCCTTTTGCGGAAATATGTTTAGAATATGGAATCATCCATCAAACTATTGCCCCCTACATACCACAATCCAATGGAGTTGCGGAAAGAAAAAATCGGACATTGAAATAAATGATGAATGCTTTACTAATCAGTTCTGGTATACCGCAAAATTTGTGGGGGGAAGCTATCCTTACAGCTAACCGAATACTCAACAGAGTACCCCACAGCAAAACACACTCTATTCCTTATGAAAAATGGAATGGAAGAAAATCCAACTTGAAATATTTTAAAGTGTGGGAGTGTCTAGCAAAAGTACAAGTACCTTTACCCAAAAGGGTGAAAATAGGATAAAAAACCGTTGACTGTGTTTTCATTGGATATGCAACAAACAGTAAAGCATGTAGATTTTTGGTTCATGATTTTGACAATCTCGAAATTCATAATAATAAGGTAATTGAATTAGATAATACTGAATTCTTTGAAAACATCTATCCGTATAAAATTGAATGCTAGTCGTCGAATGAAAGATTTGAACGACCACGGGAAGAACCAAAGGAGAATGCCCCTAGCGAAGAAAATCCAAGGCGTAGCAAACGTCAAAAGACATCTACTTCCTTCGGTCAAGATTTTGTGACATTCCTGCTTGAAAATGAGCCTCAAACTTTCAAGGCGGCTATGTCATTTCCTGATTCAGCATTTTGAAAAGAGGCAGTCAATAGTGAGATTCAATCAATCTTAGATAACCACAAATGGAAAGTGGTTGATCTTCCTCCTGGAAACAAATCTTTAGGTTCTAAATGGATTTTTAAAAGGAAAATGAAAGCTGATGGCACTATTGACAAATATAAGGCAAGGCTTATGGTCAAAGTCTATAAACAAAAGGAAGGTCTTGATTATTTTGACACATACTCGCCTGTAACAAGAATAACGTCCATTCGGGTGTTAGTGGCTCTGGTAGACGTGTATGGTCTTGAAATTCACCAAATGGATGTTAAGACAGCTTTCTTAAATGGTGATTTGGAGGAAGAAATTTACATGGAACAACCCGAGGGTTTTGTATTCCTGGTAAAGAAAAGAAAGTGTGCAAATTTGTAAAGTCGCATTATGGACTTAAACAAGCACCCAAACAATGGCATGCTAAATTTGACCAAACCATGTTGGTAAATGGCTTTAAAATCAATAAGTGTGATAAATGTGTTTACATTAAAAACACTCCAGGCCACGAAGTCATTGTTTGTTTGTATGTTGATGACATGCTGATAATGAGCAAAAATATGACAGATATAAATGCTACAAAGGGCATGCTGGCTAGCAAATTTGACATGAAAGACTTAAGAGTTGCTGATGTAATCTTAGGAATCAGAATTCATAGAATTCCACAAGGTTTAGCATTATCACAGTCTCACTACATAGAGAAAATACTTGACAAGTTCAAGTACTTAGATTTCAAGATTGCCAGAACTCCAATTGATGTGAGTTACACACTTCAAAAGAATGGAGGTGAAAGTAAATCACAAGGGGACTATGCGAGAGTGTTGGGAAGTCTGATATATATTATGAATTGTACACGACCAGATATAGCATGTGCTATTAGCAAACTGAGTCGGTTTACAAGTAATCCCAATCACACACATTGGATGGTAATGAAACGAGTTTTGGGTTATCTTAAACATACTCAAGACTATGCTTTGCATCATAATAAATATCTCGAAGTGATTGAAGGATATAGTGATGCAAATTGGATCACTGGATCGTCTGAAGTTAAATACACGAGTGGATATGTTTTCACAATAGGGAGTGGAGCAGTGTCTTGGAAATCATCTAAATAAATTTGCATCGCCCGTTCCACTATGAAATCTGAATTCATAGCTTTAGACAATGCCGGTGAAGAAGCTGAATGGCTCCAGAATTTCCTAGAAGATATTCCATTCTGGCCCAAATCTTTGGCTCCTATATGTATACATTGTGACAGTCAAGCAACAATAGGTAGGGCAGGGAGCGTAATGTATAACGGAAAATCTCATTATATACGATGGAGACACAATGCCGTTAGACAACTCCTCTCTAGTTGCGTTATCACGATTGACTATGTAAAGTCAAGAGATAACGTAGCGGACCCGCTTACAAAAGGCTTATCTAGAGAGGGAGTTAGTAGATCATCAATGGGAATGGGGTTAAGGCCGAGGACAAGTCATCATGGAGGTAACTCTACCTAGCAGACTGGAGATCCGAAGAGCTAGGTTCAAAGAGATCAAACAAAGTTGTGACTGACGGTTCAACATTGTCAAATTACTCAACCCATTCTCGGATAAAGACAATGTTCAGAAATAAGGATAAAGTTTTATGGCTTGTTAATGAGTTAATAAAGCATTAAGGTTTTTTAATGATTATCTAAATCTTGTTGTGTATAGATAATGGGGCTATAAGACTACATGTTTAGAAATCACCTATGTGAGTGTTAAGTGTAAGCCTCTTTAAAAGGGAATGACAGTGAAGGCCATTCTCTATGTTCTCATGAAACCAGGCGGTGTTCGTGGCTGAAAAGAACACGACCGTGAGCACCATAAACTTTTGAGGGTTGATTGTGTGACTTATGTTGTCTAGGTATACAATAAAGCTCGACAGTTTAAAAATATCAAATCTACCGATTGATTGAGTATATCCGATATAAGTTCACTACGGAAAGTTCAAAGGAAAACCTACTTATCCAGATGCAGTCAATCTTCGCTTGATCACACTCGTCCACACATTCTTTTATATTATGGTCATTTCCCATTCATGTTGGGGATTATTGGGTTTTAATATTGGTGAATGGGAAATGATGGGATGAAAAGTGAAGGGAATGTAAAAGGTCCCTTTTGCTTTGGTTATAGCATTTGTCCCACGTAGAAAAAAGAAAAAAGAGAGGTGTATATATTACATTACACCTTCTCTAGTTGCTAAAAGAGTTGGAGGGGCAAGGACCCCTCGCGCCGTCGCTCGCTCGCTCGCTCGGCTCAGCTTCGAATTCCGATTCGGATTCGAATTTGTCAAAGATCGATTGATTGATTATCTTTTTTGACAAACTTTTTCTTAATTAATTAATTAATTAGTTAATTAATTATTTAATAAATAGGAAACCATCCAACGCGGATCGACCCCGACCCGCGCGCGACTCGCGACTTGTGACCGACCATGTCCGTTTTACCTCTTCCCGGATTTTTTCGAATTTCCCTCCAAATATTTGGTGACTGATCTGAATGGTTGCAAACATTCAGAATCAGTATCTCCAACAGCTATAAATTTCAAATTTTTTTCAGGATTCATAACGAATTTTGCCGCAATCTAACTTTCTCAAAAACTCTCTTCTTTATTATGTGTGATACACTACCGTTGAGTGGTTCGTCGCTACCGGAATTTGGAGTACTACTATTCTGGTAAGATAATCGTTCTATCCTGGGAGGGGATATTCCATCAACCTCGAGTACTGTGAGGGGAATAATTTCTTTAAGGACACAGTTTAAACTAAACGGGCTCGATTATATTCTGAAAATATTTCGATACTGTTTCTGTTCATTCTCCAATTTCTGTAGTTTACTGTTTCTACACTATTTTTACTAAGTGTTTGACAGATTATATTTAAACGTTATTTAAACTTATACAAATTATTTTTGATAACAATATTGAATACTTATATTCATCGCTTTCCATTAAAATATGAACGGGATCGTAGTAAATATCTAACGACGAGGTCAAGACCTTGTTTCTTGGGGTGAGACCAAAGATCTTTTTTGTGGTTATATAAAGAATTATTACACGGGAGCCTAACCTTCTTTCCGCTGTATATATTTGTAAACTAGTGTTTCTCGGATGGGAAAAGTTAATAAGTTAGTTGTAAAGATATTTATAAATAAGAAACTATCAAAATTCATTAATATGCGACAAATAAGCTATACAACCATACATATTCGTCACTAGATTATCTAGGAAAATTTAATAAGTTGGTAATATATATATATATATATATATATATATATATATATATATATATACATATGTCTTCAGGACGTTATAGCTATCCTTGGATTGGACGAATTATCCGAAGAGGATCGTTTACTCGTAGCAAGAGCGCGAAAAATTGAGCGTTTCTTATCACAACTCTTTTTCGTAGCAGAAGTATTTACAGGTTCTCCAGAAAAATATGTTGGTCTAACAGAAATAATTCGAGGATTTCAATTGATCCTTTCCGGAGAATTAGATGGTCTTCCTGAACAGGCCTTTTATTTGGTAGGTAATATCAATGTGTGTGTGTGTATATATATATATATTTTGTAGTAGTAGTAATATATCTGGAAACGTTAATAATTGTTTTTTTCAAAATTCAATAGTGGAAAAATAAGCTGAGGGACGTGATAAACATTATTATCCAGTTAGAAAGAAGGTGGGTTTAAGTTTGTGGAGGTGGCAATAAATGAAGAGAAAAAATGCCGACTTTTCTGAGAGGAGAAAGGTGAGGGAGAGAAAATAAAGAAAAAGACAAAGGACAACCATCCTTAGGTAAATCCAAGGCATATATAAGGTTGCCATCGACAACACATGAGACATTAATGTTGTCAATTTCTACTAATTGTCACCACTCGCTACCCTTCTATAATAGTAAGGATTAATATCATAAGGAATTTAGCTTTTCTTATATATATCAAAAATAAATTTATTCTCACGATTTAAATCTCATACTTTTGATTAAGGGAAAGAAACGTTTAATATTTTGTTGAGTTGTCCCACATCGGTGGGATTTGAGGTCTTTGGTCTCCTTATATGGTCTTGTGCAATCTTCATCTCATAAGCTAGTTTTTGGGGTTGAGTTAGGTTCAAGCTCCATTTATCATGGTATTAGAACCAGGCTCATCCTAATTTACCAATGTTGGGCCCCCATTTATGTTGTTCACGCTTCAGAATACATGTCTGGACGTGAGGGGGTGTGATAAGTTGTCCCACGTCAATGAGACCCAAAGTCCATTGATCACATTTCACCCTCTGCTTGGTGATTTCTTTCATTACCTCTCTACTTCCTCTTTCGCACTCAGTTACCCTCTTAATTATCGGCCCTCATTTTTTCTTGGATAATGACGTATCGCCCCTTCTTTTGGCTAACACTTGGAGATTTAATATTCTTCACTTTCTTCTTAGTTTTTACCTACATATTCGGCTATGGTAGTTTTTGGCTTAACATCCGAAACTCTTCTCTTTCAATATATTTTTAAAGTTTACTCGGCTCCTTCGTTTCCGAAGCAGCTTTATGCCACATGTTCTTTTATAGAATTGTACACTAAGGGATCGTTTGGTACGAACACGAGTAATGTAGGAATTAGTAATGCAGGAATTGTAGTGTTAGGATTATTTTTTATCAAGTGTTTGGTTCATTGTATTAAAAATTAGCTATGCAATGTATAATCTAAATTTGTGTTTCGTTTAAAATTGTACAAAATCTTCTTTACAATTATACCCTTGAATATTCTTCTTTCTGTATATAAAGAAATTTAAGAAAAGGGTTTGAGGTACAGTTTAGTAATTTTAGGGTCTTATCCAGATATAGTTAATGCAGAGATTAGTAATTCCTTGGTTTCCTTTATATTAGTTAAGCCCTCCTATGAGGTATAAGTAATCTGTATATTAGGTATGCATAAATTGAATTGAGCAACCAAAATATATATTGAACGGATTAAATTTTTATATAAAAAATATTACTTAATACAACCTACCAAACGACCCCAACTTTTAAGAAGAGCGAGTGGAAATGAAGTTATAGAAGGCTGCAAGAAGAGACGGTGGAATTTAAAGTTTGAAAGTTACAACTCAACTACAAATCTAATAAGTAGCTCTTAAATTTGATTACTAATTAGGAGGGATAACCAAAGAATATTACATTTATACTTGTCATATAAATATTGAGACATAATATAATAGATAATCAAAAGTGAGCTCTATTTAGTTTAAACTTTTAGAAAGTACAAAACCTAGGAGTTTGCAGTAGCCTAGAAATTACCTCAATATCTCGAAGATACAAGAGTGGCCTGTGTTGCACATTTTTCTGTATTTATTTATTTATTTATATTTATTTATTTTGAAACTATGGTTGCGCAATTTTGAGTCCATTAATAAGAAGAACAAATTTTAAGTCATTTGCAGAAGGTGATTGTCACTCTGACTCTGCTCCAACAAAAGACAAACGTTGGCACTGGATTTTAATTGAAGATCATGTATATATATGCTAGTGAAAAAGAAAAGATAATTGTTTTAACGTTGCATTCTGATCAGACATTAACGATTCAGTGAACGCAAAAAATACATGTAAAAAGAGATAAAAGAAAATTTAGAGCGTTACAACTTGAAAAATAGCACCTAATTAATCTTTTCTTTCTTCCCATGTATGTGTTATATAAGAGGGAACACAAAGCTAGGCAGTTAGCTGAAACACTATCTTGCCGGTAAGTGCGCTCGCATTTTTCACTTTGATTTGAGCTATACATATAAATAGGTAGCATTCTTTCACGACTAATAGTAAGTGTAATAATACAAGACAAACAATAATTTTAATACTTTTGGAGAAAAAAAGAAATAAATATGAATACGGTTAGTTCATATATTTTATTTACGTAACACTCTTTCTTTTTTAGTCTGTAATAGTTTAACTTTAACCCTTATATTTATTTTTAATGACATATTTTATAACAATAAAAATGTCATGAAACGCCTAAAACCACAAATACAGAAATCTCCCTTTTTTGTGTGCAGTCAAATAATACATTAGGAGGTCATTTGGTAGGATATACTAAGTAAAATAATCCCTGTATAAAAATTTAATCCGTACAATACAATATTTGGTTGCTCAATTCAATTTATGCATACCTAATACATGGATTACTTATACCTCATAGTAGGGCTTAGCTAATACCAAGGAAACCAAGGGATTACTAATCCCTGCATTAACTATACCTGGATAAGACCCTAAAATTACTAAACCGCCCCTCAAATCCTTTTTCCTAAATTTCTTTAAATACAGAAAGAAGAATATTTTTCAAGGGTATAATTATAAAGAAGATTTTGTACAGTTTTAAACCAAACACAAACTAATTTTTAATAGAATAAATCAAACACTTGATAAAAAATAATCCCAACACTACAATCCTTGCATTACAATCCCTGAATTACTAATCCCTGCATTACTAATCTCTGCATTACTTGTGTTCGTACCAAACGCTCCTAGATAAGACCCTAATACAATGAACCAAATACTTGATAAAAAATATCCCAACACTACAATCCTTATATTACTAATACCTACATTACTAATTCCTGCATTAACTGTGTTCGTACCAAACGACTCTAGAGGGAGTAATAAAAAACTGTTTATAAAATTGATGGGTTGGAACTGTTGGTGCTTTTAGGTAAGGTGGCTAGGAAGCTAGAACGTCGAAGGGAGCATAGCATTTATCTAATAATATCCCTTTCATTCCACTTCGACCAATCCCTGCTTGCGGATTTCACTATATTCATTATTTATACCAACGGATCATTCTTTTATTTTATTCAAATCAAATTCCCAACTATGCTTTTGGGAGGGTTTAAATAAAAAAAATTTAAAAAAAAAAAAAAAAAACTATGCTCGTCAGCTGGGCCGGCCCAGAGTGGGGCCCATACCACCAAAGTTCGTACAACTGGACCTAAAGGCCCCACCAATTTCTTGCTTTTAAACAGTAAACAAGAGATGAAATAAAATAATGTAGAATCGACCAATTACCAGCTAACAGAAAATTCTAATAGTTTAAAGAGGTACAATTCCAAATCCTATTCGATTCTGGGGCGGATATAAGTTAACTGTGCCGGTGCTGAAGCACTCATTAATCTCGATGCAAACTCTGTAATTATATAGAAAATACAGAGAATACTGATATAAAGAATTAGTAAGCACTCATTAAATAAAAAGTCTTCTGGGTGCTTTGGTTAAGAGGTGAGAATAGAGTGCACAAATATGGAGTGGTTAGGGATCAATTCTTGCATGAACCAATTTTTTTATATGGCCACTGAGTGAGCACCCACGACCTTAAAATCCTGGATCCGCAACTGATTCGATTGATAGAAAGAAGTCGATAGAATTCACTAAGTTCCAAACATGCGAAAATGAAGAAGTCACAGATTTTTCCAAGATTTTCTTCCTTCAGAATCCACAGTCTGGACAAGCTGACGAATGCCCTTAATTTTCCAATAAAAAAACGATTGAAAGATCACAAGCTTTCACCTTTTATAAACCTCTTTCCTTTTCCTTTTCGCCTGATTTTCAAAATCAAACATCACCTTCCAATTCATGACCTTCATATCATAATCATTTCTAATAATTTCCCGGCTAATTATATAGGACATCAAATCATAATAATAAAGGTTGATTCATCAGTATAAAGAGATTGCAAAAAAACAAGGGCAAGTGAATGAGTGTTATGAACAATTCTTTGTCTGTCAGCATGGGAAGTTTAAAGAATGACATAAAAAGCGAGGTTGGCAGCTTAAAGAGTGAAATAGGAAGTTTCAAGAGTGAGAATTCATACAGCAAGCTGCCGCTAGATGAGTCTTCTCTTGCTTCTTCTGAATCAAAGAAAGTGACTCCTCTCACCTCCGATTTTGAACTCAGTTTCCCTACCTTGAAATTCGAAGTGGATGATGATGTTGAAATCCAATCACCTGATAATTCCATTTGGGAATCATTCTTTGCGGATCAGCTGGAGGGAGATTTCATGATCTCTTCCCCCGTCAGGAACCTTCCCTCGCCTCAACCTGCTTCCGGTTTCAGTACTACTACTCATAGTAACAATAACAACAGCAATAATAATTATAACATATACGCGCATCATCAGGGGATTCATGGGCAGAGCATGATGATGTGCTCACCTCCTCGCTCTCCTTTGGGACCTAATTACCACTCGAGTAATAAAGGCAAGGGACTGAGTCCACTCCAAAGGGTATTCAACTCTCCCAATAACCAGTTCATGCAAATTGAGAGCTTTAACTTGCCAGCTCTTGAGAGTTTCTTGGATGATGATTATGACAAGGAGGAGGACTTGGCATCCTCGTATTCGGCCCTCAAAGTTTCAGGTAGTGGTGTGGCTGGATCTTCTTCCGAGTCATTTGATGCGCTGTCGGTAGTGCCCGATCTGTTGGAGTGCCTGGCTTTGCCAAATTCATCATCTAATACTCCAGGTAGCTTTATGGGATCTTTACTCGGCGACACAAGTGCCGTCCGGGGCAATGAGGTTTTCCAGACGGGGTCTATCGCTCCTTTTTCCCAACAGCTACAACAAGAGCGGCAGCATGAAAAGCAACAAAAACAAAGACTAATAACACATGCACAACCACCAAAGACACAACAACAACATACGCAAATTATTAATCACAACTTGGTTGTTGCTGCACCTGATCAGGTACTACTTTATCCGTATTAATTTTCTTTATAAATTTACTTCGACACTTATAATTGGGTTCTTTACAAGGTTTGGAAAAGGAAACCATATCTAGTTAGTACTACTCATCTTGCACGTCTTGATTTCACCTCATGCAAATATGTCAAAATTTAGACTGTCTTTCCCTTAGGCGTATTCGATTAACCACTATTTTTAAATAGACGTATGATTTGACAATAATTTTTTTTACGATGACACAACTTGACGAGCAAACTCTACAATATTATGAGTATTATTATGTCCTCGACGAATTTTCGTACTTTGAAAACTATCAATAATAGAATCATTACTTGCAGTAAATATATCAAGCTAACTTAAAATAAAATTCATCCATCCTACACAGTGATCTTTTTATGTACTTCTATTTCTCTATAGATACGTAATTTGCATTATTAGTTTATGACTATAGTGGGAGTTTAAGATTAATTTTATTATCTTTTTTTGGTACTTTTTCATGACAAAATGTAAGCCTTTTTTAAGATAATAACCTTTCAATTTTAAAGTTTCTTTTTAAATGAACACTTACAACCTACTATTATCGGTGATAATCTTCAAGAGGAAAAGAATAACTTAAGGCGGTGCTTATTTAAAAATAAAATCAGAAAAATATAAGTGTTATACATAATCCACGAATGGAAGCATAGATTCACGTGAACCCACCTCCTCCCGTATTGATCCACCCTGCAGTTTCCAATGCTATTTATTCAAATTAAGTCTCTAATCTACCTTGTTTACAACAATATTTTTCTTTTTCAATAGTACGTAGGAATTAAACCAAGTCAGCTAAAAACAGCAACATGTCTACAGCGAATTCTAACGGCTTGCTTATTATGACCATGCAAACGTGTTTGTCCCTCTTTGTATGGACAGAAGCTTATCAGAAGACAAATATAATCTGTTGCTAATTTGAAGACGTTTCACTAGATAGTGATGTTCTAATAATTAAAGCTAAAAGAGTGCGAATAATCTAATTTGAACGCATTTGTATATATGCAGGAACAGGACAGTGGCTTACAACTGGTGCACCTTCTCCTTGCCTGTGCAGAAGCAGTCTCAAAAGAGGACTACATGTTGGCCAGAAGATACCTCCACCACCTGAATCGAGTTGTCACCCCTATCGGCGACTCCATGCAACGTGTCGCTTCCTGCTTCACCGAAGCTCTTACGGCGAGGCTCGCCGCAACCCTAGCCACTAAACCCAACACTTGTTCTGCCCCAAAACCATTCAACCCTTTCCCTCCTAATTCCCTAGAAATCCTCAAAATCTATCAGATTCTTTACCAAGCTTGCCCTTACGTTAAGTTTGCTCATTTCACAGCTAATCAAGCCATATTTGAAGCATTTGAAGCCGAAGAGCGGGTCCACGTCATCGATTTAGACATCCTACAAGGTTATCAGTGGCCCGCTTTTATGCAAGCGTTAGCAGCCCGACCTGGTGGAGCTCCGTTCCTTCGTATAACAGGAGTCGGGCCGTCTCCCGAAGCCGTCAGGGAAACGGGCCGATGTTTAACAGAACTGGCTCACTCCCTTCATGTTCCGTTCGAATTTCACCCTGTAGGGGAGCAACTTGAGGATTTGAAACCGCACATGTTTAACAGAAGGATTGGTGAGGCTCTGGCAGTTAATTCGGTGAACCGACTCCATCGAGTCCCAGTCAATTGTATTGGAAACTTGTTAGCCATGATCAGAGACCAAGCTCCGAATATAGTAACCATTGTGGAGCAAGAAGCGAGCCATAACGGGCCCTACTTTTTGGGCCGGTTCTTAGAAGCGTTGCACTACTATTCAGCGATATTTGATTCTCTGGACGCGACATTTCCGGCGGATTCTTCACAGAGGGCAAAACTGGAACAGTATATATTTGCGCCGGAGATAATGAACATAGTGTCATGTGAGGGAGCAGAGAGAGTGGTGCGGCACGAGAGGTTGGAAAAATGGAGGAGGTTAATGGAAGGGAAGGGGTTTAAAGGAGTAGCACTGAGTGCAAATGCAGTGACGCAGTCCAAAATATTACTGGGACTTTACTCCTGTGATGGTTATAAACTGACAGAGGACAATGGTTGCTTGCTATTGGGATGGCAAGATAGGGCCATTTTAGCTGCGTCTGCATGGCGATGCTGATGCTGGTTGCTCCATTTGCTTCCCTTCTTCTTCTTAAATGTTTACTTGTATCAATGTATGTGTCCTCTTTTCCTTTCTTTTATTTTCTCTATTTCTTACTCAGATTGAGATTGCTTTTGTCTAAGCCCAAACAAAACAAAACAAAAAGACGCACCAATGCCAAAGAGGAAAAGAAAATGAAACAGAATTATCAAAGTTCTAGATGGAGTAGATGGATTAGGTCAACATTAGTTTATTGGTGCAGGATGTCTATTTTAATTAAGTCAAATCATTCGTTTGAATATTGCTCATATAACTCCTCACTATCGGAGGCACTGGATTTTATATATAGCCACTTTCATGTCTATTTTGCCGAACTTTGTAATTTATTTCCAAAGCTAGATGGATTAGATGGAGTTAATTACCAGCTTATGTATTTTAAGTTTACTGCAGCAAATATTCCCACCCTAAAAGTGCAGCAAATTTCCTAGATACCTGCTTCTTAAATTGCCAAATATTATTGAGTTTGGCCATAGATATAAGTACGCTTAGTTGTTGCACTTTCATCACACTATCAGTACAGGTTGCAACCAAAAGTAAACTCTCGTTAGTGCTGAGGAGGAAGAAGAAAAGGAGTGACATCATACATTTATGATAATTTTTTTTGTAAGCTTAACATGACAAATTGTTAGAGTCCCCAAATCTGATAGTGTTAGATTTCTCTAATGTATAAATGGGACGGTCCATTCTCAATTTGAACTTGATGCTTTGTAATTCAATGCCAACCAAAAGGGTGATTTGTGTGGTGTTCAATTTTTCTCGTGTATAGATTATAGAAGAACTTGGTTCTTCTATGTTTTCCTTATACTACTGTTGCGAAATAATAAATGCGGAAAGTAAATAACACAAGTATTTTACGTGAAAAACACCTGGCTCAAAAGGTGAAAAAACCATGACCTACTACCCAGTAGGATTTTTCCCTTTACTTCACTAAATCACTGAGCCAAAAACAGCATTTACAAAACTCTTTGTTAACCTAAAGATTACCTCTAACACTTTGTGGAGACCAACCTCTAGCTGTTGCGACAACTTCAAGTTAACTCTAACTTGAATATAACACTCAGAGTACTTAGTACAATTGCTTCTAGATAAAGCTGAAAGGTACAACTCAAAAGCCCTACTACAATGAAATTAGAATAAAAGGCAAACACTTAGAATTGGTTCTTATATGATTCATAAAGCTTCAAGTTCACACACTTAAATCACACAGGAATTGCTTACAAAATGCCTTGTTATTTTGCTCTCAACTCACGTTTAACTTCAGCCTTTGTGTGTCCCCTGTAAAATGAGAATAACCTAAAATATATAGAGTTAGTAAAATAGGAAATAACTAGAGTTTTAATGTTATACTCTTCCATGGTGGAATAATTCTAGTTATCTTCAACTTCTAACTCTTCCCTTATCTAGGATAGAGTTATGCAATCATTTCATTCAGGAAATATCAAATATAACCACTTAAGCTTATCTCCTTCACATGCATGTCTTGTGCTCGAATTTGCCCATGTCTGCGTACACTGTGTATGAACTTGATTCACTTAAGCTTATCTCCTTCACATGCATGTCTTGTGCTCGAATTTACCTATGTCTGCGTACACTGTGTATGAACTTGATTCATACTTGACTTCTTTGGTCAATCATCAAAACAATCTTTACTTAGCCAACAGAACTGGAAAATGTGCTCACATCCCATACCATGTAGTTTTTGATGTTTAGTGGTGTATAAAATCGCCACTGGGAGTGGTTTTATTTAAAAGAAGAAAAACAGAAAGAAGAAAACTGGAGGAAACGAGAAATTTTTTTTTTTTTGAGATCACACATTATCTTTTTCGTTCCCTTACATAATAGTTACATATTATGCTCTCTTTTCCTCGCAGAAATTGGTATCATACTGTCATTTGCTATCTAAACGGAGCATAATAAACGTGGTTACTCTCAAAGACAATAAAAGCTAAAGTCGCATGCTGCGCGACCTTGATATTGTAAGAATTACTCGGTTGTGTTATATACAAAAGTTGCTGCGACTTTTTTGGTAAGAATTAAGTTTTGCCTGCATCACTCAACAAAGACAATTCCTCCTAAGACGACCACATATATTTAAAAAAGACCAGCATCCTGTGTAAAGGTAGGTAGCTTTTACATTAATGTGTCAATTATTGACTAAAACGTGGAATCCATAAGTCAATTTAACTATGCATCTGTTTGACAAGAAAATCCGATTCCATTGACCATGATGAGAAATCACCTTCTGCGTGTCCCCATCCTTCTCTGTATTTTTCAAATGAGAAAATCTGCGACTACAAATGTAAAGATGCCAACTCTATAGAACAAACGTGATCATAGGAACATGCAATAGTTACATAGAAATGCCTTTCAACAAACATGTAATAATGAGGTACATACAGATTATTAACTCAGTGACTAAACTTCAAAGCGCAGGTAACCCTGTGAATACCACAAGGTCAAACTGAACCACACTTGCAATCTCACAATATGGAACACGAACAGATGCTTTTCTTTGGGGTCTCGTCAATCTTCTTTTCTGTTGCAGAAAGATAAGTCTCAGCAGCAATAAAGGAGAAGATTAAAACATCAATGGTTTAACAACATAACCCTGGACTGAGATTTGGCAACCAGGGGCTAGAGCAGGGGATAGGGTGTAGCAGGACCACCTCAGATCTTCAAATACAGAGCTGTCTCTTAAGGTTCAAGACAGAGACGGAGAACAATTATATATGCGTCTATAAAACTATGACAGTTTGCAACTTAACAAGAAGTGGAAACGAAATTCCTTAGAACTTAGTAAGTCCACACTCATTAGATGCTCTACAAGTTGAGAGTCAGCAGTTATCTCAGGTCACACTATAAGGAGGAATATTATTCTAATTGTAGCAATCATCAGAAATTATGCACATCAATTGTAGACTAGCAAAATCCCTCAAATTTGGATCTTCAGATAATTCAACAAAAAGTAGCAGTACTCGAAGGTGAAGAAATTAGAGAATAACAGTGCAAATAAACCAAAATAGACGAGGTGAATAAAAAAAAAATCAAATAACAACTATGCCTCAATCCCAAGCTAGCTAGAGTTGGCCATATAGATCCTTATTGACCATGTCATTCCACTAAAACACGCACAAGCCGATATTTGAAGATTTTGATCCGCACAAGTTTTTTCTATTTCATTTTTGGTGTAAGGAAGAACTGGTAGAAGATGTTGACACACTGATAGATGTCACTAATCCTTGTAAACGAGGACATAATTTTTGCTCTCCTCTGCACATTTGGATTTCAGCAGAGGCTTTGTGCTGTTTATATATAATAAATACTTGTTACTATTCTCAAAAAAAGTACTCTACGTTTTCTACTAGTATATAAATCTTCACTGAAACTTAAAAAAACTCCTAGCAAACTAAACTTGATCACAATTCATTGGATCAGCCTACATGAATCTTTTTCTTCCATTGTGTCACATCTTGGCAAGTCTATATGGATTCTGAGATATTGCAGGTTGACATAGGACATTACTAAGCCAACTCAAGTGACCTTCTCTCATTTTATCCTCTAAGTATGTCGCTTGTACCTTTGGTCAAACGTGACCAATTCTATTTTTGTATGACCACAACCATCTTAGCATTTGCATATTTGAAACACTCATTTTGGATATGTTGAACCTTGGAGGCCCGACACTCACTCTCACATAACATTATTGCTCTTATAACCGTTTTAACAACTTGTCTATCAAATTGTGTCCTCTCTATCATATAACACTCTGGTAGTATTTCTTCATTTCTTTTATGATCAGCAAATATACACTTACTAGCAAAGATAGCACCAAGCAAGTGCTTAAGTACTTTAAAGATGAGGTAGTCTCTCCCTTTTAGACTTGGAGGAAGTCTATGAGTTCTACCATCAATCTAGGATCATCTGGAGAATATGCTTAAAGTACGCATATTTTTATGTATATTGCCTCGCATTGTGCTCATGTCTCGTAGATTTCGGATGTATAATATAATGATTTGTGCTAATATATGGTATTTCTATGTGAAGGAATCATTCGAATGCAATTTGAGACGAAAGTGTGCGAATTGGAGCGAAAATGGAAAGAAAAGGCAAAAGTGCACATTTGAGCGCCACAGACAGCGTGGGGCGCTACCTGAAGCCCAGTTTCCAAAAGCATAAAATATCCAGCACCAGGGCTAGCGCCCCACGCTACCCTGGGCGCTGGTGACGAGGACTTGTCCTATTTCGCTTGGGACTTGGTTATTTCGGCCCTACACACTCCCAACTCGTATAAAAGGGGTCCTAAACCTATTTTGGAGGGGGGAGAACGTTTTTGAGAGGAAATCACAAGCATAGAGCCGCAGTGAAGGCCGGAATTCACCAAATTCCATCCTTCTTCCGCCAAACTTAGTAATTTTTATGTTTCTTTGTATGATTTGTTGTTTGGCTGCCATGTCTATGTGGAGCTAAACTTCACGTTCTAGGGTTGTGATTCTTTCATGAATATCGTTTTTCGGATATTAATTTTAGTTTCTTAGTTTATCGAATTGGTTGCTTAATTATTTAATTGCTTGATCACCAATTGAATACTATTTACGAATCTAGAGTTGAACTCGAAAGTGAAAATTCTAGATTGCACATAGGATTGAGTAGAGCAAGTTCTTGAACCTAGGCATCGGGGAACGGATTTGCAGTTAGGATAGACATATAACTAATTGTCTTGCTTGGTTGATGTACAGGAATTATAAATGCATTCTTGTTAGTTCTAATTCCATAGACATATAGGCGTTAAGTTAGCTTGAATAGGCGAGTAAGAATTCGACAGATTCTTATGAGCAATATTAACCATGTCAACCAATAACTAGATGAATTGGTTAGTCAATTCAATTGAAGAATACAATAGGAATGTCAGATAGCCCAAAACCCTGGATCGTTTTTCTTAAATTGATAAAATAAAAATCTAATCTACCTTTGTTCAGAGTTCATTATTTATTTTCTTTTTAGTTAATTACTTTAGCATCACTACTTTTGGGTTCAATTCTTGTTTAGATAATTGGGATAGTTTAATTTAGTTAATAGTTGATAACAAGTCCTCGTGGGTTCGACACTCTATCTTATCACTTTATTACTTGACGACCGCGTATACTTACATGTGCGTTCGGCCGCAACAAGTTTTTGGTGCCATTGCCGAGGACTTAGAACTAGCTATTTTTCTAGATTAGACATTTTTTTATCTTTTTATTTTTTGTTTAGTTAGTATTTTTATTTATTTAACATGGCATCTTGGAATGAAAATTGTTCGAATGATGGTTATTCTTATTTTGATGATCCTTGTCCATATTGTGGAGGACCCCACTGGTGGAAAAATTGTCAGAACGTTCCCAGAACCGAGTTGTGCGCACAATCTCAATCCTTTAATGGAATATTTGTAATATGTGTGGTGGTCAAGGTGGCCATTGGGATGATTGTCCTAATTTTTTTTATCCTACTCTGAGCCCTTATTATGATCATTCTAACAGTGTTTGTGAGTTTGATAGGAGCAATGAAGTGCAGGATATAGAATGTGATGCATATATTAGGGATATTTTGAGGCAAGTAGCAGAGCAACAGGATGAACTCAAAAAAGATATGAAAAGAATGAGGGCAGCAATCACAAGGATGAAGGCCAATCTGGAAGAATTGAATGAAGAGAGCGAGTTCCGGCAAGAGGAAAATTTTGAAAAGGAGGAGATTTTGAGCCAAACTTGGCTAATGGAACAAGCTGAAAAATTAGAAATATATGGGGTTCAATTTGAGGAAATTACAAATGAGATGAGATACTTAATAGAAGGAAGAGCTAAATTGGGACAAGAGATCGATAAATTTGGCACTACTATTCATGACTTAGAGGCTCAATTGAATGCAAAGGTTGATGCGTCTAACCCCCAACAAAATAGTAATAAGTTGTGTGAAGCTGAAAAGAAGCTTATAAGCCAAATTGAGGAGCTAAAGTGGAGAGCCAATCATTCGAGCATATTTTTGTTGATGATGCCCATGTTGAGAAAAGTACACTAGAGCCATGTGAGGAAGCAGATAATGTTATATTTGAAGACTCTTGTGCATATAAATATGAGGATTAAAGAGTAATACAATTCTAGATTTTTCAACATTGTGTTTGGATGATGACATGGAAATCGAGTCATTTGAGCCTTTGGAGGAGCCAAGGGACGAGGAACGGGGTGCTTACATTCTTGAATTCGTCGTGCCAAAGAGACAGAATTACATACCTCATCCGAAGGCCAAGAAGTGTAGAATGCGATATTGATTGCTTGGCCCAATTAAATTTGTCTCACCGCCCCGGGAGCATAACTGAAAGCTTGAAGCCAAATTAGGGGCTCAATTCATAAGTTCGAGGTGGAGGCAAAAAGTGGTTCACGTGGTGCCGCGACGTTAAATTAGGCGTTTGTTGGGATGCAACCCAGCTTTACTGCTTTCTTTTAGCTTTAATTTTTGTTTCTTTTTGTATTATTTTTGTAGTGTTGTTTTATTTTGTAGGATTTTGAGCATAGGAAGCAAGGCCATAGGAAGTGTGCAAAAGTGAGCCAGATGGTTGGAACTAAGTGTGGGGTGCCCGCACAAAGGATCATGCCTGGGAGAAGTCTGAGTATCCCGTGGGCCACTACACTCTTTTAAGTGTGGGGTGGAAAAAACCCTCTAGATAATTAGTAGTAGTATGTTAGTAGTAAAAAAAAACGTTAACTTCTTATTTTGACTTTAACTTCTTATTTTTGTTCTTGTAGCAGTGTAGTATTTTAGTTGTAGTTTTAGGAACTTAAATTTTTTTAAAATATTGAAAATCATTGCTCCACCAATACATGTTATACAGGTATCTAAACTTCACGAAAGGTAAGGATAGATTTTTATCCACAAAATATCTATGGTTTCTCGCAATCTTAAATGTCCAAAATATACATAAAGAAATAGCTCTCCATATCTTCTTTTTGCTCTTTGTAATTCTTTGGCCCTGCCAGTTGTTAAGCGTATCTCTTATGTTTCTGGAAACACCAACAAATCCAAATAGATTCGAGAACATGCACCAAATTTGCCATATGTATTAACGGTGCAATAATAGCATTCTCCATTTCTGCAACCATCCTATTTTAATTGTGTATTTCATCTATTGTTTCATTCTCATAGAGCAACAACAACGACAACAATAACTAGTGGGTTTGGGGAGGGTAGTGAATACGCAGACCTTACCCCTACCCCGTAGGAGTAGAAAGGCTGTCTCCGAAAGACCCTCGGCTCAAGATGACGAACAGAGACAATATATCAGTACCATCAACAGAAATCAAAAAACTAATAACATCAATATAAAGACCAGAAAATAGATGAAAAGCAATAACAATAACACGTAAATGAGGCCAGGTACTATGAATAACGAAAGAATAGTATGAACACAACATTAACCACTAGCAGTCTAAGACAAAACCCTATCAAACTAGTCTCTCACCAGGAACGATGTAGGAAAATGCTCAACTCCCCCCTAACCTACAACCTAATGCTCGACTTCCGCACCTTCTTATCAAGGACCATGTCCTCGGAATCTGAAGACACGCATGTCCTGCCTGATTACCTCTTCCCAATACTTTTTAGGCCGCCATCTACCTCTTCTCGTACCAGCCAAAGCCAACCGCTCACACCTCCTTACTGGAGCTTCTCTTCCGCACGTGCCCGAACTATCTGAGCCTCGCTTCACGCATCTTGTCATCCATAGGAGACACGCTCACCTTCTCCCGAATATCTTCATTCCTAATCTTGTCCATCCTAGTGTGCCCGCACATCCACCTCAACATCCTCATTTCTGCTACTTTCATCTTCTGGATATGTGAGTTCTTAACTGGCCAACACTCTACCCCATACAACATGGCTGGTCTAACTACCGCTCTATAAAACTTACCTTTGAGCATCAGTGGCACTTTCTTGTCACACAAGACTCTAGATGCTAACCTCCATTTCATCCACCTTACCCCTATACGATGTGCGACAACTCATCAATCTCCTCATCCCCCTGGATAACCGATCCAAGGCACTTGAAACTGCCTCTCTTGGGGATGACCTGTGACCCAAGCCTCACGTCCATGCCTTCACTCGAGTCAACGCTGAATTTGCACTCCAGGTATTCTGTCTTCGTCCTGCTCAACTTGTAACCCTTAGACTCAAGGGTCCATCTCTAAACCTCCAGCCTCTCGTTAATGCTGTCTCGCGTCTCATCAATCAAAACTATATCATTAGCGAATAACATATACCATGGCACCTCCCCTAGAATATGGTGTGTCAGTGCATCCATCACCAGGGCAAATAAGAATGGGCTGAGCACAAATCCTTGGTGCAACCCTATAACAACCGAAAAATGCTCGGAGTCTCCACTCATGGTCCTAACTCGAGTATTAGCTCCATCATACATGTCCGTAATCGCCCTGATGTAAGCGACCGACACACTTTTTGCCTCCAGGCATCTTCAGAGGACCTCCCCTAGGCACCTTGTCATACACTTTCTCCGGGTCAATAAACACCATGTACAGATCCATCTTCCTATCCCTGTACTGTTCCACAAACATCCTAATAAAGTGCATAGCTTCCGTAGTTGAACGACCAGACATTAACCCGAACTGGTTATCGGATATAGACACTGCCCTCCTCACCCTCACTTCCACCATCCTCTCCCAAACTTTCATGGTATGACTTAGTAACTTGATAACCCTATAGTTATTGCAACTCTGGATATCACCTTTGTTCTTGTACAACGTTACACCGTACTCCATCTTCACTCGTCCAACATCCTCTTCGTCCTGAAAATAACATTAAACAACCCAGTCAGTCACTCCAAGCCTGCTCTACCCATACACTTCAAAATTCTACAGGAATTTCGTCTGGCCCGATTGCTCTGCCTCTGCTCATCTTACGCATAGCCCCTACGACCTCCTCAACCTTAATGCGTCTACAGTACCCAAAATCTCGGTGACTCTCAAGATGCCATTCTCCTAGAGCTCGGATCTAAATTATTGCATTTACGCACCATAGTCCTGTCTAATCTCACCTCAGCTTCACGCTTCTTATGCTGGCTAACCTTGCAGTGCATAAATTCAGTCTTACTCCTACTTATCTTAAACTCTCTAGAGCTTCTCGTAGTTCAAGCTTTTGGTATTCACCTTCTTTAGTTCCAATTAACATAATATCATCTACAAATATCATATACCAGGCCAAGGTAAAAAAGATATTGATAGGATAAAGAAAGTAGAGGAGAAAAAAAAGGAAAAATCATAAAGACAATTCTACACCATGAAACAAAACTCAACACAGCCTATATTCAGAATGACATAATGAACACACATAAAAAGCTGGTGTAATTATAAGCTCATGTTTTGAGTTGTTCATCCCACCTAGAGGCTAGAGCACATGCATGCTGATCTATGATAAAGCTAAATTCACCTCACAATAACCCAGCATATGGTGATCTATGATGAAGTTAATTTACTCACATAAAAGCCCAGGATATGTTAACATCCCAAATTACCGTTGTCAACACAAGATGGTGGTAAAATACTAAAGTAGCATTGATTCATTCTTCAATGCCCCATAGCAAGTTTTCATCTATGCTGATATACAAAGTGGGAACAAGATAAGGAATATCTTGGCTTTCGATGTTCATTCGCTTGCAATTTTACCCTAAAAATGGTAATCTTACCATTTCATTGGTTAAACAATGCTCAATTTTCGTAACTTCCTCAATTTTATGTCATTGGGAGATAACTTCAAGTGACATTTCCCTATCTCTATGTCATTCATTTCAACCTCAACTCCCCAAATATTTTCCACACTTGGCTATATTTTATCTTACAAAGGTTAATTAATGGGTCCAATTCGTAGAAGAGGAATAAAATTATTCTCATCGTCCATCTATATTTCCAGCCAACAAAATGCAAACATTAACCATGCTTTACATCTTTATAGACAAGACTAAATATATAAAAAGCATTAGACTTGAAGGATGGTTGCGAAATTTCAGCGGACATAGAGTTAATTGAATTGAATTGACAAGTATTTTTCTGTTCAACGTAGAAGAAATATTAACATGGAATCAGAGAAATGTCAAATCTTCACAACCTCCTCCTTTCTTCTCATAAAATAGCCATATCTCCACACCACATGTGAAAGACTCCAACTGAACTATATCTGAACATCTTACACTCTTGCCTTAGAGAAATGTCAAATCTTCTGAAAATCATGGCAAAGCCAATAGACATCTCCGGCATAACTATGTTAGATGCATTTTACATTGGAAATAAGACTCCCACATTCAACATTGTTGCTTAGGTTCAACACATTCAAAGGAAGAGATAAAAGCTTCTAGTTCTTTCTGTTTTAAGAACATAAAAATTACATCAGGTTAAAATGTCCTAATATAAAACAGTAAGACATGGCATAGAATGCCAGCATATTCATTAGTAAGGGGAACCTACCTGACTTTGCTTTAGCTATAGATGGTTGTACAACAGCATGCATGGTAATTACACCATTTGGTAGCTCACCGAAACACGTCTTGCATTGACCAACACTCCTGCTGTTTTCCAAGATTTTGCCAGCACATATCAATTTTACATCATTTGCCGCCTTGGGTGCAATTTTTTTATCTGCAGGGAAAACAACTGAATCTTATTAAAACAAAGCCCATAGAAGAAGCATATGAACGGCCCTTTTCAAAGACCCCTGCAAATAAATGGACCATCAAAAAAGCAATAAAGCATGATATAAGAGGAAGTCAAATTTCAAAGTTTAGATGTCTACTCACTTTCTTGCACAGTATAGAGAAAAACATAAAGGTGGTTTTTCCAGGCTCAAAACTTTATCACCTTTACCAATATAGGTTTATAGTTGTGAAAAATTTGGTCTTGGGTTTACCCCCTTGTTTGATAGGGATGAAAATAGGACATATTGCAGGTTCAGTCTTAAGAATGTAGAAACTCAAAATTCTCTTCTAATTCTGAAGGAGTAGCGGTTTGTGTGTCTTGCTTTGGCTCTGGAAGAACTTCACCTGTAGCTAACCCAAAAGGCTTTAACTTTTGGCTTCATCTTTTTATTTATTTTATTTTTTATATTTTAGTGTGAGGGTGGGCAAGTACTTTTTCTTCTGTTCTCTTCAAAACCAAAAAGCTCTGGCTGGAAGATTTACTTAGCTCATCCTGCTGTACAGCATTTGAACATTGAATGACAAAAAATTTACCTTTTTTTTTTTTTTTATGAAGAATGACAAAAATTTTACTATGAATCTTTTTCTACTTTATTGTTAATATTTAGAGTTATTTTCCTTGCATTGGATATATATTCTTTCATATTGTTTCCCTTGATCAGCACCTTATTTCACTAAGCATGTTTATCAATTTTGTTATGCATTTAAAACCCCAATACACCTTGGTGCTTTCCTTCGCTTCTGGCCTTTGAGAGCACCGCATTTAACCCTACCAAGAATCCTAAGGTCCACAGGCTCTATTTCAAGCTTTCCTAGGCAAAATGAGTAGGATCAAAATGCTTACTTGTCAATCTTTGATAAAGTCAATCTGATTTGGTGTCATTAGCTCAATGTTCTAGCTAACAAGTCCCCACTAACAAATACTCTCTTCAAACGTCTCTTAGCTACAAAACTGGTACTCACAGCAAATAGTTTGCAAGGCAGCCGTTAGTATTCTTGGATATGTTTCAGTACAAGCCTCCAGCGGTACGCATTTTATGAGCATCTCTACACTCTTAGAATTCAGCATATATCTGACAATTTGGATACATATTCTACTTTCTTGTACAACACTATGAATCATGCAATTTTGAATATCTAGGTCACACCGGATGTATGCCAATCAAAGAAAGCCCCATTATTACTCTGGTGATGGTGGTGATTTTGATCTTACAAACAACAACAAATATATACCTTGCATTTTTTGACAATACGAACCGTAGGTTGGTTAAATTTGCCTTTTTTTTTCTCTTGAAAAAGTAAACTGTAGTAATATGAATACATTCCCATCATTTGATTTTGCAATATCATATGTGCAAGCAAGCAATCATAAGTGCACGAATATTGGGAGGATGCACAGAGGAATTTCTCATCATGTGATTTTGCAATATCATATGTGCAAGCAAGCAATCATAAGTGCACGAATATTGGGAGGATGCATAGAGGAATTTCTCATAATCGTGGGTTCAAACCAGGTGGCTGGCTTATAATGAGCTAACTAGTAGTATACACTATACAAGATGAGGTTCTATGGTGGATGATGTGGGCTTACAGCAGGCATCTTCCTTGAACGGCTACTTGTTTACCATAGTTATGGACAAACTAACTAATATACATAGGATGAGATTCTATGGCACTTGATATTGCATATGATGTTGTGCTAAATGACGAAACTAGCAAGAGGGTGGACACAAAGTTGGAAACTATGGAGAAACCCTCAAGATAGTAAGGATTTTTGGAGAAGTAAAAATAAGACCAAATATATGCAGCCTAAGACTCCTGAGCCCAATGATAAAAAGAATACAACACGCAATTCTTTCATGTGAAAGTCCAGCAAGGCACATGATGAAAGTTCACACCAGCTAAAAAAAACTTCAGAATAAGCAACATGAAAGCTTGGACAGACTACACTAGAAACTCGGAACACTCGTACGAACATATTGAAGATGAGTCATCTTAAACGGAATTGAAGTTCAGAAAAAGAAATACCTCTCTACAGTTCTTGACTCAAAAGATTCTGCAAAGATACTTTCTATCATTAATTCAATATTAGTACATTTGCAACTAACACTAGCACTCTTAGACTTTTTCAGAGGAGTTGCCACTTGACACAAGCTTTCTAACTAATAAGCCTGGCTTTAGAACGGTATAACAAGTTCAAAAACTGCCTATAAGTGACTTATTCCAGCATAAGTCAACTTTCAAAAAATGCAGGTCTCCTCAAGCCTATTATTTTTTAATAACCATGATGTTCAGGCCAGCTTATGCACACCTCGACAAATTCTACGGAGTACCTGCTACCTCAACCCACTTCATCGACCACTAAGCCACACTTTGGTGCCCCTTTTAAAACTAATTTTCAATGCAGAGGATCACATTGATTGTAAAACTAAATAAGCTAAAACAAGAGTTGAAAGTCCTTAACTTTAAAATCAGGGAGGCATCATATGTGGGCAAATTACAACAGCTGAAAACATGGCAAGAATGGTTATACATGGCCCAGAAAAGAATTACCTGACGCTTGACTCCTAACTAGGAAAAAAAATTAACAAAGAAGGGAGGCAGAAAGCAAAACCTTTGGGCCACTCGGCGACAATTCTCTCTTTAAGCATAGCTATGGTGGAAGCAGGTGAGTAGCGAAAAGGACCAATATCTGATCCATCGTACAACCGAAATTTGAGCTCTACCAAGTCCTCTTCCGGCATTTGCCCACCGTCTTCCCTTGTTTTGCGATCAACACCAACCAAACCTCCAACTTTCACTGGATTTCCCAAATTACCCTCAGCTCCTGAACCCAAACACAGAAATTGAGCACACGCCGTGGAACCACTCAAACCCCATAGTTTAAATAAGGGAAAATAAAATAATTTTCTAAGCTACAAGTATAACACGAATATAAAAATAAACAAAATATTAACATGTACCAGTGATTAACGAGAAGTGAAAGAGGAGATTTGAAGTATTATTGAGTTTGGTTGCATTGAATTTAGTTTAAGGGAGGGAGAAGAAACCAGGAACCCTAGACCCCAAATCGACGACGTTGAACGTGCAAGCAAAACGGAAAGGAAGGAAACGCAAAACAGCGCTTTCCTTTTTGGTCTTGTGTATGATTGGAGTATCGACTACGTAGAGTGTACGCCACGTGGGTCACGGCTGGCTCGAGCTGTTGTATCACTTTTTTCTGTTCGTTTTTCACTTTGCATTTTAATGGAGGTTTTCTTGAATTTACACTTTATCTTTTTACTACTACTATGTTTTAATGAAATCATAAGGTATTTTTTTCCGATAAATGGTAAGGTATTTGAGTTGTAAATATTTGCACATTCCAAGGCATAACTTGTATTCATGCGCTTCATATTCGTCCGGAGTTCGCTCCCAGAAATATAGTCATCCCTGTCCCCTCACGTCAATCCCACGAGCTTCTTTTCGGGAGTTACGAAGGAAGCTTCGAGCTCATAATGGTCATGGATTGGGAACGGGAATTGAACTCTATGAGATTGAATCTCCTGTTGTTCCTCAGTAGCTTAGTGATAAAGCGGTCGGCTGTTAACCGATTGATCGTAGGTTCGAATCCTACTTAAAGCAGATTTGATTGATTCTGAATTAATCATATTTTTTGGCTCTTTGCTTTTATGATAAATGATTTATGGATGATATTAATTAGTTTGTACCTTTTATGATTGTGATAGGTGAACCATCTTTAGAAGCATCGAAAATTTGATAATTTGCACTCAAAACCACTTGAGCTTTCCATTCACCGTTCGAAATACCAATTTGGTCTAGTCAATATTTTCATTTCATTATTAAAAAAGAATAGCCCTTAAAACTTGTTTTTATACAATTAACCAATTTAACCTTTCTAATATTATTACTTATTCAAATTCGGTTGAACGAGAGGAAAAGAAAAAAAAAAAAAGGAGATAGAATCCAATTCGTTTAAATACTTTATCTAAGAAACTCTACCCTTGTTAAATAGTAGTATGCCATATAAAATAAACTATTTAAATTAGAAGAAAATCCAATCCGTGAGTGCCATTACTGGAAAGAAGCTTCAAAGGTGTGTTTGGTTTGTTTCAGAGTTTTCGATAGTTAAGTGACTTTATTGTGATAAAAGAAAGGAAAGTTACTTTACTAAGTAATTTAATCAACTTGAGACCATTTGAGGAATTTACTTCAAATTCAGATTAACTAAAAGAAGTTTTCTTTTAAAATAAAGGAGCATTATCTTGAAGCACATTAAAAATGAGTGATGTTCTCTTAAATTCAGTATTAAGTGGTAGTAGTACAATACCTTCTCTTCTATTTGTAATGAAACCTTCCTTCTTAGTACAGTAAAAAAGAGTTGTATGAATTGATATTATTTTATTCCAAATTCTCCGGATACCTCCCAAGAAAAATTTCAAATTTGGATCCCAAATTGACGGGTTAGTGTGAGCTTATCCATGCGGTTATGAGCTCTTTGAATAGGAATCCGTTTTCTGAAAGATCCTAGCTTTCGTACTTTGGTGGGTCTCCGAGATCCTTTCGATGACCTATGTTGAAGGGATATCTATCTAATCCGATCGATTGCGTAAAGCCCACGGTAGCAACGGAACCGAGGAAAGTATACAGAAAAGACAGTTCTTTTCTATTATATTATATTAGTATTTTCTATTATATTAGATATATTAGACTATTATATTAGATTAGTATTAGTTAGTGATCCCGACTTAGTGAGTCTGATGAATTGTTGGCACCAGTCCTACATTTTGTCTCCGTGGACCAAGGAAATAACAACACTAGGATAAGTAAAAGAAAAAATGAGTATTGAGCCTGAGTTTGTAAAGGTGAGGTAGAACATTGCATTATAGCAGACAAAGTAAAAGTAAATTAGGAAGTGATCTTATGTAAGAAATGTGGAACTACATTTTTCTTATTCAATTCAATTCTCTTTAGAACCAGGGGAGGGAGCAAGTTACAATTTTTTTTCCCAGACCATTAAAACTTTTAACTACATAAAAACAAGCAAAACAAAATTCCTTCTCTGGAGAAGTAGAAAAGGAAGGAAAAAAAAAAGAAAAGATAGGTAAATCTTGTCAGGATCGATTCACCCAAACACTCTGAATTGACGAAGGAGATTGAAGAAATCTTAGAAAGAGAGTAAGGTTGAGGTAGAGAGAGAAATACGTGAGAGACCTTTTTTTCATGGTAACACACCTTAGGTAAACTTCCACGGCGGCGGGCTATATATATTAATCATGACTCCACACCTAACAAAACTCAGCAACTCCACTTCCGCTGACTGTAGTAAAGTAAAAAGAAAAAAGAGGAGAAGAGAGAAGAGAAGATCAAAGCCAGAGAGCACCAGCCTCTTTCAAAAGAGGAACTAATGTGCCATTAATGTGAGCTGCCATGACACTGTCCATAGCTCCAACTAACTTCCCACCTATGAAAACAACAGGCAAAGAAGAGGAGCTGCCTAAAAGACTCATTAAAGCCTGCTCCCAACTGGGGTTCTCATCTAATTCATGAACTGTTGGGTTGACACCCATTCCACAGAAAAGCTTCTTGATTGCATGACACATGCAACATGTATTATTGCTGAATATCACTACTGCATTTCTTGATGCCATTCTATGTATCTCTTCCAATGGGTAACCACCACCCATCTTAAAATTCTCAGGTAGGTAAGAATTCCAAGACTCTGTTCGATAGTGCATTCTATTAATTTCAATTATCAGAATGTCTATAAGGATGAAAGAAGTGAACTTCTTTTCAAGTATGGGAGGTGTAAGACAAGTGAATCGGTTAGCTTAGATATCCTTGTGGTGGGTGAGGATGATTCAGGTAACTAGAGGTATTTATAGAGAATGGCAGGGTGGATAGAGGCATTGGATAGTGAAGTGTGGGACTGATTAACTGTCCTTGTTGTATTTTAGCATAAATGCAATTTCAGCATTTGGCTTTTTTCTAACTTATGTTGTCCAAAACATTTATTTACCCAAAGAAACAAATTTGTTTATTACTCATAGAAGAAAGAGACAAAAGGAGCAGGCTTTTTTCAGAAAAGGGAGTAGAGTTCTGAGACTAGTTGCTGTTGTTGTTACATTAAGGGCTGAAATCTTTATTTGATGTCGGCCTTATAATTGATTATGTTTAAGTCAGGAACGTGACTTTCACAAACTTAACAATGAGCCGTCCTTGGTCAGTATGGTTCCCTTTTTAAAGGAGACATTTGTCTCTGATTTGCTGATTCTAAAATATTGAGACAGGGCGCATACAGTGTACGTTACCTTATGAGCTCACTCTTTATTCATACTTCCTCCGTTTCAATTTATACGGACCTAATTCTTTTTTGGTCTGATTTAAAAAGAATAATTTTTTTTAAATTTAAAAATAATTTAACTTGAACTTTCAATTTTGATCTTGATGAAAAATTTTTATAACTACACAAACACTATAAACTCCTTTTTGACATGTACAGAACTACAAATTCCAAAAAGTTTTATTTTTATGAAACTTAATGCACAGCAAAACAAGTTGACATAAATTGAATCAGAAGAGTATTAAACTTTAATTTGGACGGCTGCTTTTGGACAAATTCCCGACATTTTGTCTCTTTTGCTACTGTGTAAAGACTAGCGTGTTTTTTGAAACAAAATAGGGAGTACCAGGTAGAAGTAGTTTCCTGATATAACAACAGTTGCATATAGTAGGCCTAAGAGTAGCTTTGGGGAGACAAAGTTGGAGTCCGGAATCAAAGTGTGATTCTTTTGAACTCAAACCGACATAAATAGGTAAAAGAAAATTTGAGTATCATTTATATATAGCGCGGTTATTAATGGTGCTATACATTAACGACACGTTTGTCCGTTAAGATGTAGGGAGATGAATAATCGTGTTATATATAAAATGTGGCCCCACCAATAATTCATCTGCACTTAACTGACCCATTAATAATTCATATGGGTATAGCGCCTATTATGCATGCGCTATACATCCACTAATTGTACCCCATGGACCGGTTTTTTTCTTATTTAAAGAGTTTTAAAATATGGTAAAAATCCATTTAGGATCCTTCAAGTCTTCCGAAATATATGTTCGTTAAGTTATTTGTATTTTGTCATAATATCATAAGAGCGAAATATTAGGGTTTCATTATATTGGGGGAATGAGGTTGTGGTAGAGAATAACTCATTACGCTATAGTTGTTATCCACAGTATTATGTTAAGTTGCCACTTACAATGGAGTACGATAGATTGGTATCGTTGTTATATAAAAAAATGAGTATGAGCAAACATCCGGTGAATATTAAAGTAACCGAAGATATTCGTATTCTGTTACTCTGCAAGAGGTTGGTTGTTTTGCTGAGTTTAACATCGAAGAGGATGAAACTCTGACAGATTTTTTGAGGACTTCAGATGAACACCGGGAACTTCTTGTGATAAAAATGTTAGAAATGTACGTCAAGGCTGAAGACGTTCGCAATAATGAGGTTCCGAAAAATAGGGATACCCTCAATCATCGAGTGGTTTTTTTGAGCATTTTTATCCGAATATGTTTCGGGTGAAAGAGTTTGGCCAGATCTAAACTTATCTCCACGGACGAATGAGGAGCGAGGACATAATTTCTGCCCAATTTTACATAATCCACATGCCGAGTGGTAAACTTTAATTTTTCTTTGTGTTACTATGCTTATTTTAATGTATTGAATTTGTATTAACGCTCATATATTTCACATGGGATATCGGTCAGATATGAAATTTACAAGTTGTGAACCAACGGACATTTGGAATATACCTAGTTTTGGTGTGTTGGATCATGGTGGTCCATCCGGGAGTCATCATCAACAAGATAATATGCATCATGGGATATCAACCATTATGATTTGCAGTGAAGTCATAAAGTTTATATGTAATGTTTGGATGAATTTGAGAAACTCATTATTTTACTGGTTGTGCAATGAAAACGAGCAACTTGAAGGTCAAGTCCTTACTCAATTGCCTGAAGACAACATATTTAATCGGGATCTGGCATATGCGTAGAGTCAGGAAAATGATAGTGATTATAACAACAATGCTGATGAGTCTGGAGATGACACACCTTTCCCTGATGAGGGTGATGATGATGAGGACAAGAATGATGAACCTGATTTGACGAGAGAGCATGCGCCACCTCCCGTTAGACCGAGAGTGTACGAGTCCCATGTGACGTCTCATTCAAGAGAGATTCCCTACCTTGATCAGTTGCCAATGATGCTGGATGTCGATGCCCTCATAAGGGATTTTGACGAAATTCGAATAGCAATGTGGGATGAATCTAGAGTAACGGTGCTATCAAAAGGCATGCTTTTTGCTGATAAAGCGCCTAAGTAGGGCGGTGCGAATATACAACATTAAAGAGTATTCCTAAGATCGTGGTTCATGAGTCATATCCGAAAGTATATAAGGTTATTTGTCGTAGATGGTTTCAAGGTTGTAATTGGATGCTGCGTGCGAGAAATTTGAAAATAAATATGTGAATTGTGGAGAAATACATTGGCACCCACAATCATGAAATGGATACATTCAGTGGGAATCATTTTAACTTGAATGTTGACTTGATTTATCTTGTCTTGATTCCACACATTGAAGCGTCCATAAGGTACACGATCAAAGAGTGTATAATATCTATCCACCAGGTATATGGATATACCAGTACCATAAGAAAGGCATTTCTTGGGCGTAAACGTGTGTTTGAAATTGTTTATGGTAACTTGGATAAGTCATTTGCCGCCCTATTCAGGTACATGGCTACATTGTAACATTTTAACCCGGGGTTGTTGTTGAATGGAAGCTTGAGCGGAATCTGAAAACACCATAATACATATCCAAATATGTGTTCTGGGCACTCAAATCAGCCATTGATGGTTTTGTGCATTGTCGGCCGATAATATCCATAGACGGCACTCATGTCTATGGAAAGTATGATATTAAGTTGTTGATCGTTGTAGCAGTATATGCTAATGGAAGTATATTTCTCCTAGCATTTGCTATTTGTGCCAATGAAAGCCAAGAGACGTGGACATTATTTTTGAACCACTTGAAGTAGCATGTTGTCAGATAGCGTTCAGATGTTTGTCTAATACCTGATCGGCATGGTGGTATTTTAAGTTTTGTATAGAGTTTGCGTGCATGGCAGGAATATACCTACCACTATTACTGTGTTAGGCACTTGAAGGCCAACTTCCAGAGAGCTTATCTGAACAAGAACTTGCATGATTTAATGTGGATGGCTGCAACAGATCACCAAGAGTGTAAATTCAGGAGGCGAATGAAATTGATTATGCAGAAGACCCAGAAGCCTGTCGTTGGTTGATATGGCATGAGCTTGACAAGTGGACTTTGCATGCGGATGGTGGTAGAAGATGGGAATTCTGACTACAAACGTGTCAGAGTCTTTCAATGGGTTATTGAAGTCTACATATGGATTGCTTGTCACTGTCATGGTGCGGATGTCATTCAAGCAGATGGAGGAGAGGTTTGTTGAAAAATCTAGAGGTACATCGTCATCGATGGAAAGGGATGTTGAATTTATGGCACAACCAATAAAACGATTTGAGAAATATAAGAAGCGAGCACAATGGCATTCATTTTTACAGTATTACTGTGAGCGAAATATGTTTGAAGTTCACACTGGTCTGCATCACAACCGCAGGAATAATACACGTACCGTCAATGAAACCAGAAGATTATTCTCCTGAGAAAAATGGTCAATCTATCATTTGCCATGCTCACATGCCATGAAGTGCTTTCAACATACAGGTTTCGCTGCAACTAGGTACGTTGATAAAGAATATAGTGTTGCTGCATACTTAAAACCTATGGTGGACAGTTACAGCCAGTAGGTGCTGAGCATTATTGGTCGCCGAAATCATTTAAAATGGTGTGCAACAAGAATTATGTGCATCAACGACAAGTGCAAAAAAGAACGCATATAAGGAACCAAATAGATGTAATACAGTTTATGCGCATAAATGTGGCATATATTCCCAAACAGGACATGACCGCCGTAAATGTCCTTCGGCTAGTTTGGAAAGCGGTGGCAATTCAACTCCAGGTGGCAGCTCATCCAGTGTGCCCAATTATCAAGGATAAACGTAGTGTTTTATTGCAGTAATTTTGTTGTACTAAATTTATGTAAATGTTCAATTTGCAAAATGTATGATATAAAATTATGTTTTCGATGGGGTTAAATCTAATTGATTTAGCAATAAAGATTCAATACAACAATTTAACATACACCCCAAGAAATAAAAAACAATTGTCATTTGCCAATATCGTTGCTGTCAGACACTATTTTATTGTCACTGTCTTCATCTTCTTCGTCAACATCTTGTACGCACCCTTCGGGACTGAGGGCATCGTAATCTAGGTCTCAGTTGACACACATTTCTCGTATTTCATCGTTATCATCAATAAGACCACTTACTTGATTTCTACAATAATATGAGACTCCTACGTCCAACATCTGTGGTAAAAACTAAGGTAGTCCCTCCCACTCGACAACTATTAGGAAAACAAGATAATCATTGTCTCTAAGCAATTTTTCATTTTCTAATAAATTCCAGTACTGATCCTCCGTTCCTTCCAGGTAGTTAAGATACCCATTGCATGATGAACAGCTAGTGCCTTTTCCATCTCTAGAATCTTATCCATCAAATGCCGATTCACTTATGGTTCATTTTTGTATGTATTTGTTTGGAAGATTGCAGATAGTTCTTGTGGTACAACAAGCACATGCCAGTGACATAGTATTTCATAATCACATCATTTTGAGTATAGTGAGTTTTTCTCCCTAAATTCGCATACTTTCAAGCCTTGTAGAATGCGCTTCGCCCTCAATGATTTGCCCTGCAACTTTGAGATCAGTGTGTATATTGATAGGTTTATTTTCAAATGATTGCAAAATACCATACCATTTGTCATCAACCAAATCAGTATACAACCTAGCATATTTTTTTCAAGGTAGGAATCGATTGTGTTATGACGTGTTCCATGTGGATCTTTTGAACTACCTTCACCTTTTTGCCTCTTATTAAATTACTTATTAATTGTTAGTGGAATTTCTGAAATGGATGTGGTAATGGTTCTTCAAATGGTATTTGAATACTGATATTTTGGTTCAACTTAAGAATAACTAAATTGCATAAACGTATATATTAAACGTAGCGCATCACCAATATGCATTAAGTGTATTGTCATATCGGGCTGAAAAAGCTGTCGACCTGAAAAGGATGACGATCTCGAAAAGTTGTCGACCTGAAAAAGCTGGACCTAATTATACCCGAAAGAATCATTATCACGCAAAACATAGCACATCACCAATATGCGTTATGTGTATTATCATGTCGACCTGAAAAAGTTGTCAACCTGAAAAAGTTGTTGACCTGAAAAGCTGGACCTACTCGTACCCCAAAGAATCAATATCACACGAAAAATAGCGCCTCACCAATATGTGTTATGTGTATTGTCATGTCGACCTGATAAAGTTATCGGACTGAAAAAGTTGTTGACTGAAAAGCTGGATCCACTTGTACCCGCAAGAATCATTATCACGCGAAATATAGTGCCTCACCAATATGCGTTATGTGTATTATCATGTCGACCTAAAAAAGCTGTCTATCTGAAAAAGTTGTCGACCTGAAAAAGTTGGACCTACTTGTACCCAAAGAATCATTATCACGCGAAACACAGCACCTCACGAATATGCGTTATGTAACCTAAACTCACTCTTAGCTTCTATAAAAACCTCGCGCATTTTAGTTATTTTTTGCATGGTAACGACACGAATAGAAAACTTTCCATTAACTTTTCAGTTTCGAGCACTACGACATATCTGGATACAATTATGTACCAAGGTGTTACTGTGGCAGACGTGCGATTTTGAAGCCATGTTGGTCAAATTGCAATCTAGGGCGCAGACGTTGGATGTGTACACAAGTTGTAAGTAATTATTCTTGGAAAAAATATTTGTTAATACTTTTTATATAACATGTTAATTAATAGTCTTGTGTTATTTTTCTGTTGGTAGGACGAAAATCAATGTGGTTATGAAGAATAGTATGATGAACTCATTAATCAGAATACTACAGATCATGTTTGCTAAACATTTAAAATCTGACCAGTTAATACGAACTCTAGATCGTGAAACTACAAGAATAATTTGCGGCAGTGAAGGACAAAATAAAAGAGTCAGAAGAAGAAAAAAATAGGTTGGAAGAGAAATTTAAATGGATGAAGTACAAAATAATGGGCGACAATGACTAAACAAACACATGGATGCGTTGGGTGTAGTATTTTATTTTTATGTTGTACGTGTCATGTATTATCTTTAATTGGTAACGAATTTAAATTTTATGTTAAGCTGTCATTTTTTTTGTGTTCTAGTGTTAAACTAATAAATAACCCGAGAAATAAAAACATACACAAATTATGTAAAACATAAATAATGTTGCTATCATATATTTAATGCCATATACAGATAATAATAAATGTCAATGTGTCCCACAGCCTGTATACTTTAAAGCATTGGCTGGCCTGAGGCGCATCCTGTCCGACCCAGCTACACTATCAGGATCATACTCATCACGTCGCCTCCTTATCGGAGGATACGCTGCAGCATGATCGTCGATAAGGTTGGCAGACTCGGTAGAAGCAGCCGTCGGGCTAGCAATAACCTACAGAATAATAAGATATTTTAGTAAATAAAATATAAATTACTAAACAATCACGAAAAAATATATCCCACAGTAAAAAATAACTAATAAATATTTTTTATAACAACTAATAGCATTAATTATTCATAAAATAATAGTTTATCTATTTTACTAATTTTTTAGCATATAAATAATTTAATTCGGATAAAAAATAACAAATTAATTAAATCACAAAACAATCACGAAAAAACATAGACCACAGTAAAAAAAACAACTAATACGTATTTTTTAGACATGAGTTTTACCATAAGTCGGAATACCTCGATTTAAATTTTTTTGAAAGGTGAAGATTTGATGATTTGGGGGTCGAAACAAGCAATTACTACACGATAACCACTTAGATTCAGTGTTGGCTTGCTACAATATGGAGAAGATACACTTTTTGTGGGATGGGTGGGCTCCAAAGGAGTTTTTTTTGCTTTAGAAAGGACTGTTGGAATGGGGAAGGGGGAGTTACTGGTTTTGTGTCGGGGAAGATGAGGCTCGCTTTTTTAAGTAGGTATAGTATATATATAGGATGCGTTATACTATAGTGCGTCCTATAGGTGCGCTATACCTCCCGCCCTTTTTGAGTTTAAATATAGCGCTGTGAATAATCGCACTATATATAAAATGGTACACAATTTTTTTTTTAAAACCTATTTGTGTTTTTTGAGTTCAAAAGAACCACACTTTGATTCTGGACTCGACAAAGTTGCTGCACTTTTTGCAGTATCAACTTCCTTTGTTTTTTTTCTTAACAGAATCAACGATCAATTGTGATGAAAATGTATGCATGCAGTAATATAGGACATAGAGAAAGGAAGGGAAAAATGAGTCAGTTGTCGACTTGTTGTTAGTACAGATACTAACAGCAGGACGGCGGCGTTAATCAGTTTTTGTTCCCACACAAGTTAATGAGTTTGTCGTCGACGTGACCCATGTCCCCGTTGACTGCAATTGTTTCTCTAAAGCTGTGTCACTGTGTCAGTTTGGTCGAGTTTCAACTTCACCTTCGGCCATTTTGGGGCAGGCTCAACCAATATCCATTGTATCTTTCTTGACTCAAAATTGCGTCGTTCAGTGCACAACATTTCTATAATCAATTTGGGTAGATGAGGTGGGTTTTTTTTGTCCCTTCTTTGTGAGCATCACGTGCGGTCATCATTCTTGCCTCTTCCTGGCTTGTTTAACCAAGGGGACTCGAATGATTGACTTATTGCCTGTTTGCTACCTCTGAATATAAAATTGCTAGGAAGTAGTGAACAAACGTGGTTGACATTGTGAAGATAGTTAAGTACTCAAACAAACGACTTTTTTCTAGTGCAATACTAGGTCAGTATTATATAAACACCAACAACCTCCAATCTAGAAATAAAATCACAAGATAAGTTACATAGTTACAATGTGAATAGCCTAATTGTATACATCAGACTAGCTAATTATGTAAAAGCTGTCAAGAACCCTAAAATTAAGTGACAGAGAAGCTAAGTAAGATTGTATTTGCTCTAAAATACCAAACAGACCATTCTAGGCACCACAGGGAACTGTCAATCCTATTGACGGGTAACGGGTGCCATCGGCAATGATGAAGACTGGCTATATAAACTACTATCAGTTGAATACCCTTGGTAAGCATTTGTAGTGGAAGATGTAAAAGGAGAAACCCCATTGACAGGAGGCACAACTTGGGGAAAACCAGGCAATGTTGAAGGTTGCTGGCTTGTCGCGAAAACAAATGCTGAATTAGGTATCTGCACAGAGGTCTGCATGCACTGAGGCACTGGATATGGCTGCATAGGAGGCAGAGGAGGCAATGGTGGAGGCGATGATGGTAGTGGAGGCGGTTCAATTGGAGCAGATTCTTGAGCTGTGCTGGGTAGATTATGTTGCATTGTGAAGGATTGAGAAAAAAATGAGAGGGGTTCTTGAGGGTTCTGTGAAGGGACATAAGCTGAGTGATCATTTTCAAGCTTCACCCTTTTCTCCGATTGATTATCGTGGGAAGATTCTTTACTTGAGTTGCCTATGACACCCTCGGATGCCAAGGATGAGAGAACATAAGTCAGCATCTGGGCTGAAGATGTTGATGCAGTGAGCTTTGCTGCCACTGCAGCAGCTGCAGATTTCATATCTCCATCAAGGTTGCCAGATTTTTCATAAGATACCTGTCGAGTGTACATCACTGGAGCAGATTGCTCTCGATTTCCTGCTGCGTATGCCTGTGGAGCTTGGGAGGTGCTAGCTTCCTTTCGATTCTGCTCAGCCAAGATTTGCCCATTGGCATCACAATTCAGCAACTGTTTACAAATATTGCCTGCCTGATCTGCGTGGGACTGAGCAGCCTAAAAGCAAAGTGATGGAACATCACAACACTGTTTAACTAGCACAAATGTAGGCCAGAAAAGGTAGGAAGATAGCAGTATTAATACTTCATGTCAGTAGTATCACTTCACTCCAAAATAAAAGCACTTTTTTTCCTTCTATACATGTTTTACTTTTGAGGAATAGGATATGCTGGTCCTTCCAATAAGCTTTTCCTTCTTTACATGTTTTTTCCTTCTCACAAAGAAAAACGATAACTTCTCCAAGCAAGCATGAGGTTTATCTCTTTCCTCACTACTCAACTATATTCGACCCCCTCTTTGAAACCAGTATCATGTCATTATAACCAAGTATAATCAAGCATTTCTTTGTTTGAATGAGACTATCTGATTTCATGATTCACCTAAAAGATCAATAACGCACTTAACGGAAATTAATAAGCATGTTACTTACCTGAAGTTGATTGCGGACATGATCCAGCTTATATTCCTGAGGAGAAACCCGTGGCGCTACTCAATCAAGAACGAAAGCACAAAAGCAAACAGGGAGATGGAAAGATGTTGAATTCACCAAACCTGGATGACTAACCTGCTCTTGGAGGACCTCTCTAAGATGAGAGATGAGGTTTGCCCTGGCTGATTCAACAGTTGTAAGCTGCTCAATACAGTCCTTCAATATAGTGTATTGCCCCTTGAGCTCATCCACTATACCAGATCCATTAAGATGGCCTAAAGAGCAAGGGAGGAGGTCGATAAGAGCATAGCATGACATAGCAAGTATCAAAAGAAAAAATAAATAAATACAAATCAAGAGAGGAAAATAAGGTATTAAACTATCAATTAGATGATGAACAGCTAAAGACCACAATGCCCTACGGTTTAGAAGTGTTCCTTGAACCATGCCCATGAAAGCTGGCTTCTCTGACTAGAAAATTTCACTATAAGTTCACCTAAGAAACATGACTTGATTAATATATTTTGTAAATATTCCATTTTTCTCATAAATAAGACTGGCACAATCATGTGCTCCTCTATAATAAACACATAAAATTTCCTTAAATTCTCCAAAATTAGAGAAAGTGAACTGGTTAACATAACAGCAAAAGGTAGGCAAAACATTTTTTAAAATCAACAGGATTATAGAGTATGATTCTAAGCAAGTGTTAAACAAACACCGTCCCATAAAGAATTACTTCAAAGATGATAGATGTTTGTAACTTTAGCTAAAAGAAATTATTGGCGTTGGTGTGCGGGCCAACTTGCACCCACATCGATAGTTCCATCGGTTACCTGCTACCTCCCACTAGCAAAGGTACCTAGTGACTTTTAGCTAAAATGATAACTCGTGTTTCTGTTTTGCTTGATATTTTATATAATGAGCAATACATATATGATATTACATGCTGAACAATTTCGACATAAGAACACAAAAAGGGTGATTTTCAATATTTAGAGAGTCACGTTGTGATCGAGTTTGATCACATAGAGGGAAGCATAAAGTTGACTCAATTCAACTTATGAGTTATAGTATTGCAATAAAAATCAAGAGCGAGTGAAAGACATTGAGTTTAGGAACAGCAGAATATATGCTAAACCAAACTGGAATTACATTGCTAATTTGAAGCACTAATACTTGGTCCCAAGTTTATCATTTTATACAACTAAAAGAAGCTAAAAAGGAAGGTACAAATAGAAAAATAAAATGGAATAGAAAGGACGGTACAAGTTTAGCATGCAAAAATTGGGTGGAGGGAACATTATCAACTAAGCAAGGACAATGGTCGATAAAATAACCAGCAGATTCCATGGTAGCAAAAGTATTCAGATTAAAAAAACAATAGAAGAACACCTACTTGTTTAGCAAGGAACAATTTCACAGAAAAAAGAACCGGCAACATTTGGATTGATTCTAATATTGGGTTTGGGGTGGATATACCGGCAGTACGATCCTCTTTTATTAAATACCACGATAAGTGTCCTCTTATTATAAGTGTCCTCTTTCCAATGAGTTATTATATAGATCCTCATGTATATCTTGGCCTTAACCCAATAGATAAAATTGCTTAATGAAATTCTGTATGACTAATTGTCAATTTTGAGCGATGCAAAATCGGTTCTTTTCTTTCTGTTTTCTCATCCAAATCTATTTTTTGTTATAGATTTTCTAAAACAATATAAATAGGAAATAGCTAATTAAATAATACAACAACAAAAAATCCAGTATAATCCCACGAGTAGGGTCCAGGCAGAACAGTGTTTACGCAGATCTTACCCCTACCTTGAGGGTACAGAGGTTGTTTCCGATAGACCCCCGGCTCAAGGAAAGAAAATGAAAGCAGTAACAACCAGCAACACCAACAGCAAGATAATAAGAAAACAAGCAATAACAACAAGAAGAACATAAGAGAACAAGCAGTATCAACAACAACGTAATAAGAAAACATGTAGTAATAAAGATTGTCAATAACCGAATACACAGCCAACTACTAATACTACCGGTATGGGGAAGACACACACTCGACTACCTACTAACCTTCTGCCCTAATTCTCGACCTCCCCATCTTCCTATCAAAGGCCATGTCCTCAGTGAGTTTAAGCAACACCATGTCCGGCCTAATTACTTCTCCCCAGTATTTCTTTGGCCTACCTCTACCCCTCAGACCAACCGAAGCCAACCTATCACACCTCACTGGAGCCTATATGCTTCTCCTCTTCACATGCCCAAACGACCTAAGCTTCACTTCCCGAAAACTCCCCCTATCCCGAATATCTTAATTTCTAATCTTATCAATCTTGTTAAACAATGAAAAAAAAAATTGAACTCTATTCCTTAAGTGTGTTCCTTTAATCCATAGCTTGAAACAGCAGTGAAGGACAACGCGGCACCCGCCATACAGCCAATCGGGAGGATGGCGCTACTGCTACAGGCAAAGACCCTCTGGAGAAAATGCTCAAGAAAGAAATGTGGTAGGTCTCATTTCAGCAGTCCACTCTACAACCTCTGGTCCGCCATAGTGCTCGAGTGTCAACGTGTGTCTGTCAAATTAGATTTTTTCTCCATGAGAAGACTTAAGTCCCTATAAAGAAATCGAATAATTGCTTTGTCTACTCGCTCCTTTTCTGATAGGTTATATCAATGTTTTTTTATCTCTACGGAGCTTTTTCATAAGCATCACTATTAAACCAGATATAGAAGCAAGACGAATGAATTGGCTTTTGATTTAGTTTCAGTACTGAAACTAGATATGCAAACAAAACAATTGAATGGAGCTTTATCTCCCTCTCTCCCTCACTCTCGCGCTCTCTCCCTCTCTCTTTGAAGAAGGCAGCCCCTTCTTTCTACTTTGGGTAAGCTAGGCAAGGGGAATTTCAGGCAAAGGATGCCAAAAGCAAAAGCCATCCAATTTGAAAATTTAAGCAGAAAACTGTCAGATTTTATTTTAACTACAACGGAGTTCTATTTGTTTTTTTGCTGAATTAAAGAGAAGTCCAATAATTGACCCCAGAAAATTAACTATTCGTTAAAACAAACCAGAATTGTATTGTTCAGTTGGAAGAAAATTGACTGGCAACTAGACAAACCCTGGTGAAAGGATTAAAATGTTTCTTCTGGGCCATTATAACATGAAAGTGGACAAGCCAAGCATTGTTAGGCACACATCACAAGTGGTAAAGAAAACGCACCTGAACTTAGATCACCCCCAATCTCCTTATCTAATTTATCAACAGAGCTAATGGCATTTTTACATCTGCTCAATATAGCATCTTCATCAATTTGACCACCATACAGCATCTGATAACTTGAAACTATTTTGTCAAAGGCATCCCCAGTTGAGTTTCTCCGTGAAGAGTGTGATGAGAAGGTTCTATCCAGCTTCAAAATACATATAAAAAAGAATAATCAACTAAAACAGGTTCCACAACAAAAGACCAGGATGAAAAGGGAGACTTACCACTTTGACTCCACTATGCTTTCCATTCCCAACATGCTTCCCAGCAAACTCTTCCTTCAGAAGCTGCCCTCTAGAACCAAATACTTTTCTCTCCTCCCAGATAGTGATCTAATGTTTCAGAATTAAATAGAGCATAAGATAGGCACCATGGCAATTCCACAATGCAAGTCACATTGTACAAAGCTCTATAAACTCACCCAGGATAAACGATATGATATTGTAGGCAATTTTTCATCCAATGTTCATCATACTATTCAGGTAAATATTCAAAGTGTGGCTAATCAAAGTTAAAACCCATGGCTACGTGAATTATGATCACTATAACCTTAGTTAAATCTTGCAATGCATATCTAAAATATAAGGAGAAAAGCTTGCCAATCCTCCATATAGTTGTACCAATTTGAAAATGAAAATGAAAATGAGATAGGGGAATCATCTTGAAGATGTCGCATAACTAAGTGCTAGAACCAACATCTATGGTCTAGAACAAGGTCAACTACGGAACAATTTAACCAGGTGGGCATTCAATGTTATCAATGCAATTCCCTTTCTGGTTCTCTTGAAGAAACTTTCTTTCCGAGCGCAAGTATTTCAAGAGTAAGAGAGGTGAACGTAGGGAAAAATTACTTTTTTTTCTCGAATCACCAGAACAGATAAATCTAGTAGTAAGATAGGTGAATGTAGGGAATATTACTGGCTTTTTCATGTTTAAAAAGTTGTATCATTTTCATATCTGACCAACAATCATAAACTCTCTCCACCCCAATTTATCTGACACTTTTCGCTTATCGAAATTCAAAATAGGTGAACTTTGACCAATATTTTAAAATGTAGTTTTCATCATATTATATTGACATGAGAAGAATTGCAACTTAACGTACTTTTCTTATAGTTTTGGAAATCTAAATTTTAATTTTAAAATATTGAGTTGATCTATCCAATTTAGCTTCAAAAATTAGTCAAATCGACTCTCAAAAAGCGAAAAGTGTCACATAAATTGGACGGAGGGAATAGCAGAAAGAGTGTTGCTCTCAACTCCACACATTTGTTGGCGGCAATAACTGTTTTGAAAGGAGAAACTAAGCCACCATGCTCGACTCTTATAAAAAATAAAAGTCACACTCTCTTTATACAGCTACTACTACTACAAAGGTTACTTCAAAAAGCAACTGGACCAGTACAATTTATTGCAAAACCATGTATGACTCTGAATGTGATAGGACAATGCCATATGAAACAGATAAGGCATTAACCATACTCCTACTAATACAAGGCAAAATACTTAAATAGAATCTAAAACTTGAGCAGCAACTTGAATATAAAAAGTTGATAAATAAACAGTAAAATCACATGGAAGTTGTCTAAAAAACCTATGATCATCAAAATCCATGTAGACTTAGCAAAAAATAAATATAATGGAAGCAAAAAAAAACATATTTGCGGTACCAACTAGTTGTGATCAAAGCTAGTCAAGATGGTAAGCTCAAATTAAGTTCCATAAGTGCTAAGAGTTAGTTGGAGATTTATTTGTCAGTAAAATGTAGAGAACCTACAATTAAATTACCACCAATTACTAATTATTGGATGTGAAAAACGTCCAAATTGAGCCAAATGGATAGTGAGGAATCATATAATTGGCCCATAGTAGCTTGGAATTGTGTTATAGTAGTTGTTATTGTTTTCCCCCAAAAAAGCTAGGTCTAACCACAAAAAGAACTGAATCACACAATAAGTTGGATAACTTGGTTAATGTTTTTGCAGAAGTGTTTGAATTTCATACTTAGAAAACTGGATAATAAGACACCTCAATAATGGGCTTGCATACGAGGCTTCAAGGCTCTAAGCTCTTAGATTCAATCTTTTGCTGTTAGATTTGTATTTTCTCTTACCTTGTTGTGGGTACCATGTGAATTGTTCATGACTATTCATCATTTGATATATAACTTCTCGTCAATTGAGCGCTATCAGACACTATGTCTTTATTTCCTATTCCCAGAAGTGTGGAAAGGAGGCAGGAGAGGATAAGAGTAGATTTCCTATGAGAGGAATAAAGAGAAGAAAACTTTTTCATGTTAATTGAACTGTTTTACAACCAAAAAAAAATAAATCGAGGGGGAATTGGAGGATAAAAATTATCTTCAAGTGCAGGGTGTAAAGCCTTCTCTTCAAATTGTCATGGAAATATAGTAAGAATGATACAGCTTTATTGAAACAAGTAACTAAGGAAAAATATGGAGGGGAACATTATGCAGCCCCTCTCTCATGAAGTTGGTCTATGGAACCATATCAGGGCCCTCTGAGAAGAATTTATTGGAAACTTATATTAAAGAGGACAGAGACGCAACTGTGCTCAAAAAAGGTGCAGCCTGGTGTACAAAGCATCCCGCATTCACGAAGGATCAGGGGAAGGACCGCAGCCAAGAGTGTGATGTAGACAGACTACCCTAATGCAAGCACTAGTGAATGCTTCCATGGCTCGAACCCATGACCTATAGGATGGGATTATACTTTAGGACAAATTGCAACGACGGGAAACTGAAAAGAATCAATCGGTCACTGTTACAACTGGGAAATTTTAAGGTTTATAAGATACTGCAAAGGTTGTGTAATGATGCGCACGATCTTGTTCTTTAATTCCTTAAGTTGAAAATTGATCAAATTTTGGAAACGATCAATGGTTTGCCACAATGTCAGCTCAGGCAGACTGTAAAACATTCTTATGGGATGCAGAAGTGATGGTATGGGGCAATAGGTAAGGAGGGCTGAGGGTACTGAGGTTGGGTGGAGACTGGAGAGGAAGGGGGCCGGGGAAGGAAATCTTATTGGTCGAGTCCATCAAGTTGTTGAAGATAGTCTTTCCTTTTTTCCCTTCTTGGTCATTATATTCTAATAAATACAATTAATTTTGGATGGGAAAGATAACAAATTGAATATATTGGACCTCCTTGCCTCTTAATAATTGTAGCGATCAAGGTTGAGTAGATCCACTATTATCGTACTTCTTCTGAATGATTACCTTCTTGCTTCTTTCTTATTTTTGGTTCATCTGAAAGTACCATTTGCTTCTAGAAAGGATATTTTCAAGTGTTTATATCCATAAAAGGTTATATGGATTATGGACCTAAATTAACTCTTCAAAAAGAAGTTTTTCCTATTTTACTCTTTATATTGAAAACATAATTAAGAGATAAAAGTGTGTAAAAAAAACTTTCACATGCTCAGCCCATAAAAAGAATCATGTTCACACGTGAAGGGACATTTTGAAGACATAATTAAGTAAAAAAAATTGTGCTCTGTCTAACAGTTTAAGCTTTTAGATGAGATGGTCACACATCAATAGTTTGAAACCAAAAGGGCACAATGTCCTCTCTAAGTGTTTCCTCAATGAAGACTAAACAGTTAGCTTTTCTATTATTGTATGACCGATGGGCAAAGTCAAGCTAAGACATTCAAGTTGGGATACACCAATCGAAAGAAAAAGGCATTCAAGTTGAGATAAAACAGAAAACTTAATTAGAGAGGTCTTAACTAATTCCCCACCTACTGAAAGGATCTAAGTATTCTCCAAAATGTCACATAGTATATTCTCTTGCAAACTTCATGCTCCTTCCAAAACGTTCGACCTCAAAGTCGTACCAAGAAGTGCCTGTTGTACATCCCAATTACCATACTCTTTTCAGAATAGCTTATACTCCTATTACATTGTTTCTCAAGTTCAAGTTCTAACTTTTCAAGTTAAATTTATTGGACAAAGGATATTACAAATAAAGGCAATCAATTACAGTTGAAACTTTCTGTTTCGAATAATCGTTCACAAATATGTATATGTTACCGATAGTTAGGTGAGCTAAAACTCGTCAAACACATCAACCAACTATGGCTACAGTATGGAGCTAAATAAGGAACTAGAGAAACATACCAGCCGTAATGCAGCATTTCTTCCAAACTCGTCTCCATTTTCAATTACATCACGAAGAGCATCTGGAAGGACCTTCCAGAACTCACCAACAAATTCTGAACCCTTTCTCCTACTATTCTGAAGAATATCATTTGCAAGGTAAAGAAAAGCCAATCTCTGTTCATGTGGTGAGCAATGGAATTGCTGGGCCCAAGTTTCAACAACTTGTTTAGCTTTGTTCATGTGAAAAATACACCAATGTGATAAAGCTAGTTGGAGTTAAGTTACAATCCATGAAAAGAAAGCATTTGTCAAGCAATCTGGTTACAATTTGCTCTGGCAAGCCAAAGTAGAAGCACCATCGTATCTCCAGACAAAAATAGAAATCTCAAATAATATATCCATGAAAGATATAGAAACCTTATACTAGGCCATGTTGAAGCATGTAAGTCTTCCATACTCAACATGATTAATGTGAATCACAACAAAGTATGCTGATTGCCGAAAGAGAGAACAGCAAAGCAAGTATTTACACCTATGTAAAATGTGCAAGAAAGCTTCTTCACATGGTCAAGGAAAAAGGGGCTACAAGTGCACTCATATTCGGCTTATGATTGAAGTGATTAAAAAAATACACTACCACACTAAACTGCACAACAAACTATATATTTTACTCTACAGATATCCACATGGAAATGATCCTTTGTTAAATGGACCATATCAAGAATATAGTTACAGAAGTAACGAGCTTGAATTAGTGTTAAATAATATGTATTCATACAAAGTCCATGGTGTGTTACACTAATATGTGCCATAGCATCATACTTGCTAATTATACTCGGCCCCTCTGACTACAACAGTGCTCTCTTCCACATGATTCATGCTCAAAATGGATTCTCCTAACAATTCAATGCGTGAAGAAAGTGTGTTATAGGGATAGGTTCTCATTCTTCAGCAGTTGAGATGAAGGTACAATACCTTATTCTTAATTCTTATATTTGGTTACTTGGCTTTGAGTTCATCTTCTGATGATTGGTTGAACAAATCCATTTTAGTTTACTTATTCCTGACTCAGAGTTTGCAAAAGAAGTCTTAAAAATTCAAGCTCCTTTAAAAGTATACACCCACAACATCATGATACTTCCAACATAAAATCAACTTTCAAGCCACTCTTTTCATATTTTTGTTAGTTAGTTATGTAAATAATCCTAATCTCATATTGAATAGGAGCAGAATGTATTGTGTATAGTTATAAATATGGTTCATTGTATTATAGTGAACCTCAATAATATTCTTTTCCCGTACTTCTTCTCTCATGGTATTAGAGCGGCAGCGAGAAAACATCCGGGAAGGAAAACCCAGCCAAAACAGTCGATGTGCTCGCACACTTCTCATTTAGTCCCATGTTTTGCTGCGTTTTTTGGACGATGCAGTTCTCACGGCTTGTTACTTAATTAATCGGATGCTTTCATCTTCTATTTAGAATCAAGTCCTGCATTCAATATTATTTCCTCAGTGATCCTTATAATCTCTTACTCGTATTATTGGGAGCACATGTTTTGTTCATAACCCCTGGGAAAGATAAGTTAGCTCCTCGTGCTCTCAAGTGTGTTTTCCTTGGTTATTCCCTTGTTCAGAAGGGATAGCGTTGCTACTCACTTGATCTTTGTAGGTATCTTATGTCAGGTGACACATTTTTTTAGTCTCGTTCTTACTTTAACTTTACCTCTTCTGACCATATTGATATATCTGAGGTCTTACCTATACCTACTTTTAAGGAGTCTACTATTGCTCCTCTTATATCCCTAGCCACGGAAGTCTTATCCATACCGACTTTTAAGGAGTCTATTGTTGCTCCTATGACATCCCTAGTTGCTCCTGCTGCAGGCTTGTCTCTTCCTAGTCCACCAATTACACTTCGGAAAGTAGACGATCTACACTTAATCCTAATCCCCATTATCATCGCCTATCATCACCTCATTATGCGTTTGTATCATCTTTGTCCTATGTTTCCAACCCTAAATCTACAAGTGAAGCACTGTCTCATCCAGGATGGCGACGGGCTATGATTGACAAGATGTCTGCTTTAGATGCGAGCGGTACTTGGGAGCTTGTCACTCTTCAGATCTATTATTGGTTGTCGTTGAGTTCATACAGCTAAAGTTGGTGCAGATGGCCAGGTTGATCGACATTAGTCCAAAATAACATTAGTCCACCTTTTTTTATTTATGTTTATTGTTCGCCATTAGCCCTTCCATCAGTTGGACATTAAAAACGTTTTTCTTTAGTATGACCTTAAGGATGAAAGTTTATATGGAGCAACCACCTGGTTTTGTTGCTCAGGAGGAATCTAGTGGCTTTGTATGTTGGTTTGCCAGTCACTCTATAGTCTAAAGTAGTCTCCTCGAGCTTGGTTTGGTAAGTTCAGCATAATTATTCAGGAGTTTGGCATGACTCGTAATGAAGCTGATCACTCCGTGTTTTATCGGTATTCTGCTTCAAATCTCTGTATTTATTTGGTGGTTTATGTTGACAATATTGTTATTACCGGCAAGGATCAAGATGATATAACTAAGTTGAAGCAACGTCTCATTCAGCACTTTCAAACTAAGGATCTAGGCAAATTAAAGTATTTTCACGGTATTAAGGTCGCTCAGTCTAGATCAGGTATTTTGATCTCACAAAGGAAGTATGCTTTAGACAGTCTTAAGGAGACTCGAATGACAGGTTGTAGAACTGTTGACACTCCTATGGATCTGAATTCTAAACTTCTGCCAGGAAAGGAGGAGCCGCTTAACGATACTGCAAGATATAGGCAGCTGGTTGGTAAATTAAATTTCCTCATAGTGAGTAGACCTAACATTTCCTTTCCTGTGAGTGTTGTGAGTTAGTTTATGGATTCTCCCTGTGAGTCATTGGGACGCAGTTGTCCACATTCTTTGGTATATAAAATCAGCTCGGGCAAAGGACTATTGTTTGAGGATCGAGGCCATTATCAGATAGTTGGATACTCAGATGCTGATAGGGCAGAATAACCTTCTGATAGACGTTCTACGTCGGGATATTGTGTTTTAAAAGGAGATAATATAGTATCCTGGAAGAGCAAGAAATAGAATGTAGTTGCTAGGTCTAGTGCAGAAGCAGTGTGAGCTAGTTTGGATCAAATAGTTGCTCAAGGTGTTGAAATTTGGTGAGATCAGTCAAATGTAACTTGTCTGTGATAATAATGTTGCGCTTCATATAGCATCAAATCAGGTGTTCCAAGAGAAAACTAAACGCATTGAGATTAACTGTCACTTCATCATAGAAAAGATACTCTTATGAGATATTGCTCCAAAGTTTGTGACGTCGAATGATTAGCTTGCAGATATCTTCACCAAGCCCCTCACTGATCCTCGTATTAGTTACATATGTAACAAGCTTGGTGCATATGATTTATATGTACCGACTTGAGGGGAATGCTAGATAGTTATGTTAATCCTAGTCCCATATTCAATCGGAGTAGAATATGCATTGGGTATAATTATAAGTAGGGCTCATTGTATTACAATGAACATCAATAATATTCTTTTGCCGTGCTTATTCTCACAATTTTCATTATTTAAAAATACAGTACACAAGCCAATAAACTTTATGCTTGTGTAGAAACTAGAGAAAAAAGCAGAATAAAAGAGAAAACTTCAAAAAGTTTCCCTCTCTGGTTGGGTTTGAGTAGAAAATGAGGGAAGAATAGTAATCTTTACTCTTTAGCCACAAATTCAAATTCAAGATAATGGAAAGTCCTATATTTTTCCTCTTTTTTCCTTTATCCACCAAACCAAACAAAGGGACGAAAATAACGTTATTTTTGCTCATTCTAATTTCTTTTTGTTTCTCTCTCTTCCCAAATTTTGCAAACATAGAATTAATTCCCATGCCCAATAAATGTTTTCCTGAAAAATAGAATAAGATCAAACGCCATAATCAATTTAGCAGCTAAGAGTTGACGGATACTTTCAATGCTTTGCTGCGTACTATTGAGCTTTGCCAGCTTGTCCACCAAAATTTGCGGATTAAATGTGGTTCCCATGGTTTTGGACACAAACTTCACCGACTAGTAAACCCCTGGGCAGACCCTTAAGACAAAAGCACCCTGAGCCAGAGAAACAAAACCAAATAAGTACGAGATCACATATGTGGGACTGGGAGCAGATAAAGTGAAATAGAGTTAATAATTTAGAAGGCAAATCCTATGATATCAGAAGTATAGACATGAGAAAGATGCCAAACTTGAAAAGAGCAAACACTCTGTGGGTCATAAGATCCCTGTTGAAGAGGACAAGAATGTTTTGACACAAATTAAATAAGTATTCGAGTATATTTACACTCCTTAATTGACATCTTAGATCAGTTGAAAATCATTTAGGCATGCCCAGCATGTGCCAGTTGTGTACATTCCAATAGATACATTTACCAAATATATATCTTCAGATCTAATAATGGATGGCATAGACGTAATAGAAGCTGGAGAAAGAGGAAAAGATACAAGTGTATATGATGAACAAACCTTGTCACTGCACAAATATGAGCCAAGTAAGATAACTCTTACTTGCCACTACCAAGTAAATAAAATGTGTATTTATATGCTACTAATTCAGATCGTATTGGTACTCTACACAATTTTCATAGAGCACACATACGCTGCATATCAACCATATAATGTTTGACACTTAATATATCCCATATTTGCCGTTGCAACTAATTCAATGATTCCATGCTCAAGTTGTGTGCTTATAAGTGCAAATAATAGCAAACATCTGCAATTTAATTTGTCTTTGCCCAAGGGTGTGGCTTAGTAGTTAATAAAATGGGAGGAGAACAATGAGGTATTACGTTCAAATCTTAGCGGAGGCAAAAAATACTAGGTAATTTCTTTTTATCTATGAGCAAAATCACCCAGCACCTGCACTGGTGGAAGGTAGCGGGTACCTGGTGGAAAAGTCGAGGTGCATGCAAATTGGACACAACCGTCATAAAAGGAAAAAAACAATTTTCTTATATTCGAAAAACAGAGCTAATTAAACACTCAATCTCTCCAATAACTTTTGCCCATCTTTTTATGTAGGCTCAATAACTGAAATACCATTTAAGCTTCCAAAATTGTGTCCTAAAAAAATGTGTGTTGCGTAAATATCCCAATGACCAGATAAAAGGAACGAGGGGAAGAATCGACAAGGCCAATGTTCTTAAAGAGAATATTGTGATGGAAAAAACATGAGGAGAAATCTAAACTCGAGATATGCAAAATAAAACAATTAAAACACCACACAGCCCAGTCGGCCAGTCCTACAATTAGAATATATGGCTGGTGTCAATATTTATTTGATACCATCTGAATGGTGTCAATATATTGGCCTAACAGTTAAAGAACATTGAATCTTTAGCCGTATAAAACCGCACCACATTGCATTACTTTTATTTAATCAAAGGCATACAAACATTAAGTTCTTTCTAAACAAGGCGAAACTAAAAAGAGGGAAAATTAATACGAACAGCAAGAACAAACAAAGCAGAATTGGCGTGTCAGTTCAGTTCCTAGGTTTCCAGGGTTCAACAAGTTCGCAAACAATAAAAGAAAGAAATAATTCAAAAAAGGGCCGAATAAAAGACATATCAAACAAATAGGAAAAAGAATTAACCCTAGAATAAGAATAACAAATGCCTGCGCACGAAAATTAAAATAATTTCTTCTAGAAGTTTTTTTCAAAAAAAACAAGGAAGTAAGGAAAACGACAAACCAGTTTAAGGAGAGAATGCAGCACACAGGATAGCGGTGAATGAAGGAATTGATAAGATTATCCCCTAGAATTGGGGCGAACAAGTTCTGTACTAATATACTCCCTATTCGAAAATCAGCATACAAAAGCCAGAGTTAGAGAAGTTATGATTATTGCCTGCAGTCGAATTCTAAGTTGCAACCGAAACCAAGTACAGAACTAAAAGCCCATCTCCTTGGTTGGGTTTAGGTTCGCTGCAGGTCCGCTCGTGAAGGTGTGCCCTTGCCAATTACGAATTTCCGCAATTGTCCTCCTTTTTCAGTTTAATTACCTTTTTATTGCTTTCCTTTTCTTTTCCTTTTCCTTTTGAATTATGTTTTCTCTTTTTCTTTTTTTACTACTTTGGAGATTGATTCTAATAACTTAGGTTTAGCTCATATACCTTTGGATACACCCGAACGGCTATTAGATTATATGCCTTCGTAAGACTTTGCCGGCAGCTACACCATGACTTCTCTACATGAGGCTGTCGTAGAAGCAGTGTGAGGCGCAGAGGAATAATTATATAGCCAAGGCATATAGACGACACTACTCGAGCTTTTGTCCCCCTTACTTGTACTTTTCCTGCGGTTTGTTTTATTATTAATAAAAAAAAAATTATTAAAAAAAAATTCTAATAACTTAGACTAAACAAAAATTAATCTCCATTTGATTGCTGATATTTGTATTAGATCTGAATTTATAATTAATCCCACCTTTTTTTCTTGGCACTTTGGTTTAATGGAGGAAGAAATTCTTCATTTTTCCTCCTTCTTCTTCTTACTTTCGGAACAAAAGAAAGTTTTCTCAACTAATATTATTCAATAAAATAAAAATGGATCTTTTAGCTTAGTGAAACAATCATTATATCATTTAATTTATGTAATCGAATTGATGAATAATTGTTCAACATGTAATGGTCAAATCCTTTAAAGTAATTCTTTTAAGTTCACACGATGAGATCAAGTGGAAAAAAATTTATTGAAAGAATGCAACACAAATTATATAAACATAGTATGTACTCATACGCGCAGTATATATATGTAAATGATAGTACAAATAAATACGATATATGTGAGAGTGTTTGTGTCATTTCTATACATGTTTACCTTAAAATACGAGTAACAATTGAATTTGTACGTGGCGTTAAGGATACGTGATTTGGCCTGATACAATTTAAGAATAATCGATAAACAAAGGTTAATTTAAATAAGCGAAAGAATAAACAAAAATGAGCAATAAAGAAAATAAATGGTTTATGAAGAAGATAGCTAAAAATGACGATTGTATTATTGATCGTATCTTGTCCTTCATACAATAGAATTGAGTTCTTTTTACAGGAGGGGAAAAGGAATTTTATATAAGGTAAAATACCTAATCACAGGATAAAATATCCCTAAAAGTAAAATAAAAATGGACCTTTTAGCTAAGTGAAACAACCATTATATCATTTAATTTATGTAATCGACTTGATGAATAATTGTTCAACATGTAATAGTCAAATCCTTTAAAGCAATTCTTTTTAAGTTCACGCGATGAGATCAAGCGGAAATAAAATTATTGAAAGAATGCAACACAAATTATATAAACATAGTATGTACTCATACGCGCAGTATATATATGTATATGATAGTACAAATAAATACGATATATGTGAGAGTGTTCGTGTTGTGTCTGTACATATATTAGGTTTTTTTTCTTGTAGTTCAATATAACTATTTTTTTTGTACAAACACAACAATCAAAATGTATTTTGGTTTACATGAAAGAAGAGAGGCAAATTAAACCCTTTTTCACTTTTAGAACTTGAAGGTATAGGTTTTTTCTTGTCATAATCTTTGAGTATTTGGTGCAGTATGTAATTTCATTTTTCCTTGTATGCTAGCGAAAATGTGGTATTTTCTGGGATTTTTTGTATGATATTTCAATCGCCAATTAACATATAGCATCCCTGTAAAGTCCGACAACGTCGAATATATAAAATAGTGTTAGATCAATTCACTCAAACACTCTGATTTGATAAAGAAGTTAAGGTAGAGAGAGAGAGAGAATAACAGGTGAGAGACTGAATTCGTGGTAACACCCTCTTGGGCAAACTTCCTCGACTGTGGGATATATATTAATAATGAAGAGTATTTACAATTACAAAGAATAAATGGAGAATGAACAGTACAGCCTGAAAGGTGGGTCGGGGCGCTGCCCCAAACCTCCCTTCGGGCGGGGGCTCCTGCCCCCCACGCCCCCCGGCAACCTAAGCGCGGGGTTGATCCGCGTGAACATTAATATATGACAGTACATCACATATTAATCATGCTCCACACCTAACAAGTATCAATAGTAAGTAAGTAAATTTTGTAAAGATTGATACATGACAACCATGAATCAAAGAATTGGAGTATAAAAAGGTTAATACAAGGTTGTTCCCCAACTTGAAAAGTAGTGTGTAAAGCTTCTCTCATTAAAAAGAGAAATTGAACGGTAAGTTTATACGTCGTACCACTACAAACATGAACAACAACGAAAAGAAACAAAAGTTACAACACAAAACGGACAAAAAGGAATTGGACCCAACTTCCAAACAACGTTATTGATCATCAACTGATCTGATATCTGGTTATTTACTACTAAGATTACAATTTCTTCCTCCCCCATGGCGTAGTATTTCCATCGAATAACTCATCAATGTGTGTTTCAATTTCTTCAGGTTGATACTTTACATACTTCTCTGTCTGCCTTCCTGGAGTAAAAGTTTGACTAAACCTTCCCAAGAATGATCTGTACGCCGGTATAACCATGTTGGATATTGAAACTCTCAGCTCCGATTGCAGTTGCTCGTCGCTAATCACCCAACTGCTTTGCGTTTTGTGTATCTCGTCAAACAATGCATTGAAACTCTTGAACCTCTCTTTCAAAATTGGTTTATTCACTTTCCCATTCACATTCAATCCCTCATGGTTTAAACATTGCAACAGTTTACCCCAAGTTTCTCTTTGGTAAGTCTTGTGGTATTGTCTAAGGTCCGAAGATCGCTTTCTGTACCATTGATCCCCCATTAAACCATTGATCTCTGGTGATCCCTTTATTTTCTGCAAAATGTATCGTCCATTGTTCATCATAAATATTGAGCTGAGTGAAGTGTCTTTGTACAGCCTTGATTTTGCCTCCAGGTTCGCATCCAATAGATCCATGACTTTCATCATGTCCGCTTCAAAAGGCGATAGCTTATTCAATGTCTCGCTTTGAGCTTGTGGATTTTGGCAGTCGAAATCCGATCTGGTGGTTGAATCAGCTCTTTCTATCATTTGATGTTCTCTGAAGACCTGCTGTAAGGTGTCTCTGTACTCAGCTGCATATTCTAGGTAATTCATGATGTAGCGAGTTAACGGATGAACCGCACCACCTGGAACCGGAGTCTTATTTGAATCGGCCTGGATTGAGTTTTCGAGCTCTGCAAAAATAGTAACCATGGACTCTCCTAAGCGGCTCCGGGTCAATGTAGCTTCAGCCTTGAGTTCATCAGCGTAAGAAACAACAGACATTTTGTCCACCAAAGAAAGCAGATCGTGCAAAGTCTCATATATGTCAAGAAACTTGAAGAGCTTTTCAGCAGCGCGCTTTGTCATGGCAACGGCTTCAGCAAAATTAAGGAGTTGGATCATCATACCTCTAGACAAATTGCTGAAGATTTTCTCAGCAATTAATGGTTGATCAGCAAATACAGCATCGGCGAGCTTGCGTTCGCTGGAGTGAAGCACGTTAGTGCAATGTTTGAATGTTTTAATCCAAGCAGTAATCTCTCTCTCCAATGACTCCCAATGCATCTTCTGTACATCGTCAATGCTGTATTTTTCAAACCCAAACTTGTGCAAACTTTCCTCCAAAGCTTTCCTCCGTGCTATGAAATAAACCTGACAACATTCTACTGCATAGCCACCTGCAATCAGAGCTTTGGATAATTTCTTCATTGTTGTTACGATTTCCTCAGTGTAGCCTGGAAATTTATTATCTTCAGAAGGTGCGGATTCAGCAACAGTGCCTTGTTCTGCATCTTGAATATTGGTATCTGAGGATGAATTAATTTCCTTATTAGGCTTGGCAGAAGTGTCTGAATTGAAATCTGAATCAGGAATCTTGTAATCGTAGAGGATCGACTTGAATTCCTCCTCTATATAGGACATTGCGCGCTGAAGAACACCGTCAACGCGGCTGATTGAATAAGCATATTTGTACTCCGAAGAGAATTGACAGAGAGAATTTAATAGCTTTGAGATTCGATCTACGAATTCCAAAAAAGACATGGCGTCTTCCTGAGAGAGCTGGCTCCATTTGATGGGTGCATCGCCACCGTCATAATCTTCAATCTTTGCCTCAACAAGAACAGCAAATTGTTCCACGAAGACAGGAACATCGGGAGGCTTAGATTCATTTTCTCCTTTTAGGTTTGACAAATCAGAGATAAACTGATCAATTTCTTCGGAAACCTTACCGAGATCAGGAGGCAAGGGAGAAGAATCTTCAACCTTGACCTCATCATTGTTGGGATCATCTTCTTGGACATCACCATCATCTGTTGTCTTGACACCATCATCTGTTGGCAGTTGTTGAACAATCTCTGCTTCTGCAGATTGTGATTCATCGGGCGGCGAAGGATTTTCAGTATCATCTTTCAGAGGTAATGGCTCAGGATTTTCTTGTTGCTTATCACTGGGATTAATGTCATGGGATTTTGTTTCAGAAGTTTGTGTTACTTTCTCTGCATCCATGATTGTGTGACTAACTCAAATGTGCTTAATTTTCAACTTAGGATTTGTCTACTCAAACAAAATGGCATGGAAGAAAAAAATATTTGGATTGTTTTGCGCAATGGTAATATCGCTAAGGCCAAAAAAACATGCAAAGCGAAAGTCTAGATAACTTTGCTTGACAATTAGGATCTCTTTACAAAGAAAAAATATGAATAGCAATCATCGATATCTTACCAATCCAATTGGATTTTTTCTAAACGGAGCCTGAATACTTCATCCTTTTCATTTTCTCCGCAAAAAACTGTAAACTAGAGAGTGATTGTCTTTGTGAAATGATGGTATTAATTTTGGGAAACGGTATTAGATTGTTTCGAAAACTGAAATGTCCATTGCCTGAGAGAATAGATCGACGAGAAATGAAGTGCGCGGTCAAAACTGAATACAAATGGGTGAGAGAATAAAACGTGAAATTAGTTACGAGAGAGCTTTTCGTGGAAATTTCTGATGCAATTTTCACTAATCTCCTCATTCCTACATCTAATATTCTAATTGCCATAAACTTGCACGTATGAAGGAGGGCCTCAACCACTGACCATGTGCATAGCCGATTTGGATCTAGTCCAAAATAATACTTTAGTATTTATATATACTCTCTCCCCAAATTGTAAGAATATTACATTTTTCTAATATGATATGTTATATTAGGATAATATATACTCCCTACGTTTCAAGTTAGATGAGATACTTTTCTTTTTAGTCTGTTTCAAAATAAAGGATACATTTATAAATTTGGAAATAATTCAAATTTAGACTCTTCATTTTATCCATTTTATCCTTAATGCGAAACTTTTATAACCACACAAATGTTGTAGTCCCATAAAGTTTTTACTCTTAAGCTTATAAGACCACCAGTATCAAAAGTCTTCTTCTTTTTTCTTAAACTTTGTGTTAAGTCAAACTACCTCATATAAATTGAAACGGATGGAATAGTCTGTGATTCATACCGTTGATCTTTATCGGTTGGTACTAGACATAACTAATTGATTGAGAATTATATTGATGTCGAACTAAACTAAAAGAACAAATATTTACTTTTTGGATGAAATAAGTAGGAAGGAGCGTTTTTTATTTCACATCTTTGGTTTTTCTATGTTGTATAATGTATAGTAGTACCTTCCATTCTATTAAAACCAATCATTTGACAAAAATTCAGGAAATAAAGAAGGAGCGTATGCAACTTAAAATTTCAATTTGATAAACAATGTTAAGCTTGAATCATGTCATTCAGAAACTTCTATGAGATATAATGAATTCTAAAGAGATTAATATGGTTTGACAACTGACATAGGTAGATGTATGGGGCTGAATTCGGTCGCTTGTATAGGGGATGTCGATTTTGGGATTCTACGATCAGCGTCGAGGAGTCGCTATTCGATAGGCCGAGATCGGGACATCGAAAGAAGAAGTCCAAGACCAGATTCCACCGGAACGAAGCTCGAAGACAAGGCATTCATCGAGGCCGATTAGAGTAGAACACCCTAATCAGTAAAGACGTTTGAGCCATTAATTCTAAGGATATCTTACCTTGTAGATAAATTTTTTATCTTGTATAGGATGCTTTCCCCCTCCCCTCCCCTCTCC
>MCJB01014612.1:118491-193030 GCA_002018475.1 Nicotiana obtusifolia
CCCCCCCCTCCCCATATAAACAGGCAGCACTATTGTAAATGACATGAACAATCTACGATCAATATACACAAAGCTATAGTCTATTCTATTTACTTTTTCAATCCATTTACTTCATATTTTATTTTAGAGGATTTTATCACAGTAAAGCTACTCAATACTTGTGGTTTGCTTCCTCCCTTACTCACTGAATTTAGTCTTTATTTTTGTTCGTTCTTTAGTTGTATCAAACCAAGTCACGTATCCTTAAAACCACATCCAAATTTAATTGTTATCCATAGCCAAGAATAAACAGCAGAGGTAATTAATTTGGTACATTGAAAGCGAGCTAAAAACAAGATAATTGCAAGATTATGTGCAGAAATATAATATTGCGCTGTGATATTATGATTGTGGTAACTTGCAAGTGTATATGAATCAAACAATTATTCAAAGAAATGAGTTTGGAGAAGGGGGAATACAGAACTTCTGTAAATTTTGATAGTTCGATCTTTGAAGGACACGATAAAACTTTTCTTCTTGACTTTAGTTTAAGAATATTTTCATCCGGGAATGGAACGACTTATATTGTAACGGAGGAGAGAAGGTGTTGTATCAGTCCATTGATTTATAAGAAGGCCAAATATGTCGAAAGTGATTATCGTTTGTTAAAGTAAATATACTTTTACAGATATTATATAATTATGGAATTTGATAATTGAATAATATGCTTGTAGACATATTTATCAATTCTCAATCTGACAAGAAAAGTAATTTAATGTAGCAAACTATGTACATACGACTTGTGATAAACCATCATAAATAAAGTACTGCTAAAAACCTAGGATAAATAGTCATACTTGATGTGATATTGCATTAATATTCTACATTTACAGTCACTATAAAATATGCATATAAAAAGATTTTAGACGTGAGATATTGATGTTCACATATTTTCTCAATTTCCTCTCCTCTTCTTTTGTTTCTCACAATAGTTTTTCCTTAAAAATTTCTACTATATAATAATATATGCCTGTTCAATCTATTATTCGGAACAATGTCTTCTTCAAACGAAAAAGATACTGTGGGTGTGTTTGGTATAACGGAAAATATTTTCTATGGGAAATGTTTTCCAAGAAAATATTTTCTTGGAAAACAAGTAGTAATCTTCGTCATTTTCCGTGTTTGGTACGCGAATTAAGAAAAATAATTTCTCAAGAGTATTCATAAATAATTTAAATACAATAAACATAAAGCCATAAACTTTCGAACCAACAACCTTCCGAATCCACAAATTTCATAAACTTTCGAACCAGCAAACTTTTGAACCCGTAAACTCTATAATTTTCGAACCCGCAAATTTTCAAATACATAAACCTCCGAACTCATAACTTTGGAACTCGTAAAATTTTAGAACTAAAAATATAAAAAAAAATCTTTTTTTTTNGGTGTTGGGGTGGGTAGTTCAAGAAAATGGAAAAATAGAAAATTGAAAATACAAAAAAAAAAAAGGGTAAAAAAATAATTTTTTCCGGGGAGGTGACGGGGTTGGGGTGGGTGGATGGTGCAGCAAAACAAAAAAAAAACAAGTAATTGAAGTTGAAGGGGGTTGAGGTTAGATGTGACGGTAGATGAAGTTTTTGAAAAATATTCTCTTAACTTTTTCTACAAAAATTATTTTTCTCCCATTTCAGAAAAATATGATATTTAAAAAAATATTTTTCAAACTATTTTGTACAATTAAAATAAAAAATAAAAATATATTTTCCAAAAATAGTTTTCGTGCGTACCAAATACACCATGCATCTTACCATTTTTATTTGGCATGTGGTGCTTGTCATGCTATGGTAAGTGTAAAGAAACAAATGATTGGGAACCATGTTAGATTGAAGGAATATTTGACCAATCAAACAAATAAATGATTATCTTTTATTTATCATGTCGATATTAAACAAACCAAAGAATAAGTTTTTTTTTTTTTAATTAAATATTTGGTAACTTCTCTTATTGGTCAATCTGGACGACTTATGTGACCCAAATTAACACCAAAACTTTTAGATGGACAATTTGAATTATGCCTAAAAGGACTGACACTCAAATCAAGTACTCATAGTTTCTAAATTTATTAGAGTTATAACTTTAATAATCATTAATAAGAATAATTTAGTAAAATAAACTCTTAATAAATGATTTTTGAAGGGGCATTGCCCAAGTATGAGTGAAAATGAGATCAGATAGTCACTTTTAAGCAAATTATTTAAAATATATCCACCGTTTATAATATATTTAAACATTAGCTACTCAAACTTCAGGATACGACGTTCAAGAGTTTAAACCTCAAAATTCAAACTTCAGGATATCGTGTCCTAAAGTTCGAAAATTGCGTTCTGAAGTTCAAATCTTATGTCCTGAATTTAAAATTAATAGTTCAAAGATTCAAGACATTTAGTCCTGAATTTTAAATTAGCAGCTCAAATTTGAAACTCTTGTAAAAATATTACATTTTTCTAATATGATATGTTCTATTAGGATAATATATAGTATGTGATTCATACTGTTGATCTCTATCGATTGGTACAAGACATAACTAATTGATTGAGAATTATATTGATGTCGAACTAAACTAAAAGAACAAATATTTTGCTTTTGAATGCATAGTATCTTTCACCAAATATTTGATAGAAATACTGGGAAAAAAAGGAGAAAAAAAAAAGAGAGGAGGAGCATGTGCTACCTAAAATTTCAATCTATATCTATATATTTATATAAAAGAAGGTTTTTTTTCTTTTTTCTTTTTAATCGAATTCACTAGGCACTGTGCCTAGTATTAATTTTCATATATATATATATATATATATATATATATATATATATATATAAAATCATAGTTACAAAGATGGAGGGGGCATAGATCTTTCCTCCGAAAATGAAAGGTGGACATTCTTGATCATCGAGACTTGACAATCAAGTATACGTAAGTAGTTGTGGTGGGTTAGAAAAAGAGGGCTTTGAGGAAGGTGATGTGGCTCTCTCATAGAGTGGGGATCCTATTTATTTATTTCTCAATTTTGTGCCTTTTTTTGACTCTTATGTATTTATTTAAATTATTACAGATAAAAAAATTATTCTAAATGCATCAAAGGGGAGATATTAAAAAGGTTAAGACGTTAAGCTTTAGGAATTCTTAAAAAATTTTAACCGTCTATATGCATTAAAAGAGGAGACGTTAATAAACGACCGTTTTATCAAAAAAACGGTTCAGTTTCTGCTTCCTTGGTTACGAGAATGTGTAGGTACACAAAATATATAGACCCAATTTTGTAACCATGGAAGAGAATGGATACGTAGCAAGCAGAAAAACACGTTGTCGGTTCAACAGCTCGAAGTTCATCTCAATAAAATGTCAGGTCAATCACATGATGCTTGACTACTTCTAACTGATTTTTGAATAGATTTTTTTTGTGTTTTTTTCATTTTTGGGTCTCATTATTCTGTGAGTATTTTCTTTTCACACAGGTACTGGATTTGGCTTCTACCAAATATGCATTTATATGTTATTCTTTAATGATCTATCTACTTCATAGTCAATAACAGACTGCCAGAGCATCATAGGCTTTCAAAAAAAATTTTGTGGAATTCGTGAAACTTAAGTATGGAGGTGGGAATCGTTCCGCTCGCACGTGCGACTGCAAAGATCCGATCCCCGCTGAAATTCGACCAATCCCAATAGTTGTTGCGACAAAATAACACTTTTCTTCCCCTCCAACCGTGAGTCCGGACGGTCGCCGCGAAGTTGAGTGAACTTAATCATAAATTCTAATATTCTTGTATTAGCTTTGTTGTGGGAAAGAAAAAATTTCTTCCTTATGATTTATATCCCTTGGAAATGAAAAAAAAGTTAAAACAACATTCCATCAAAACAATAAAAGAAAATGCATGGTGTGCACTTTCGTAAGTTTAGCAGTAAAAAGGTTATGATTTATACATTTCGTAAATAACTTTTAGTACATCTTATTTGAAAATTATAAAATGCATAGATGAAATATTATTGTTAGGATTTGCTTCTTTTATGAGATTTACAGGGCCCTTACATATTTTGCAGAAAGAAAGAAAAACAAAATAGAAAACGAAAGAGAAAAAAAGAAAGCAGAAGTTAGAGAAAAGGTAAGAAATAGATGGAAGATGTCAATTGATAACGTCATTAATAGGTTGCTGTCAAAACTTTATTTTCTTTTTTTCGTCTTCTTTTAATAAAAGAAGCGCTTTCGATTTTTTGCACCCCGTTTTGGCCTTGCAGCTATTTTAAAAATATATATATAAGAATCCTTTTTTTAGAAGAAAGATTATATATATGTCCAATCTCTAGTAGTGGTGGAACCAACCAAGATCTATGTTGTCCAACCCGACCTTAGACTCTTTCTTCCCAACCTATTTGACTCTCTGACCGTAGTTATTTATGTGGTATTCCGAGATCGAATTCCTCCCAGGAACACACGAAAAAAAGATATGAACTGGGTAAATAGAAATGAAAAAAAAATATTTTTATTTCATCCAAATTAAAAGCTTTTTTTACATTCATATGATCTACTAAAGTAGATCGGTATTCTCTTTTTAACAAGTGTAAGTGTACAAAATTTTTGCTTAATATTCGATTGTCATTGTCATTCTCTTACCAATTGATCTAATATTTTTATGTTCATCATCTATAATAAATACGGAGTATTACATTATTGAAATAATACTAAAGAAAAAAAATTATTTTATTACCTTTTTGATTTTACTATTATTAATGTTATTATTGTAAGTAAGACATTAATTTATTTTGATTTGTTATGCTTCTAAAAACATAGTACGTTTTACTGGAAAATCACACCAAATAGCATAAAAAATTAACTGAAAAATATGAATAGGGGTTTTGGATTGCTGGGATTGGAGATAAAGATAGAAAGGAATGAAATCGAGTAGAGGGGGAAAAAAGGCCTTAAAGAATAGGATAAATTTTATTAATTGATTTTTTTTCTTTTTCTCAACTTCTTTTTGTATTTCTTTTTTTGTTCTCTTTCCAAAAAAATTTTTTATTTAATATATATGAAAGATATTAACCTTTTAAATTATAGGCTTGAACAATTCTTACTGAGAAAAAAGAGACTTGGTGGAAGGAAAAAATGTAAGTGACATATCAGATTTTGGCATTAACTTTTTCTTTCTCTTTTTAATTAGTTTTTATTTCCTATTTTATTCTTTTTTTTTCAATTCTATTTTTCTTATGCAAGCTACTATATCCAATTATAGTAGGCTATTTCATGTTTAACTTGGAATGTTTTTCACATATTCTTTCTATTAAAGAACTTTATATAGAAGGTTGAAAAGAGTCGCAAAAGAATATTTGATTAATAGAACTTCATATTTTTGTTAGAATTATAATACTAATATTTAATTATTTTAGTTTTATTTTACAACCTCGCGAAGCACGAGCATATATATTAGTTTGATAAATAATCTTAAGCTTGAATCATGTAATTCTGAATTTTTTATGAGATGTAATGAACACCAAAGAGACTAATGTGGTTAGATAACTGACGACATAGATATAGGAGAAGGCCAAACACGTTGAAATTGATTGTCGTTTGTTAAAGTAAATATGCTTTTAGAGACATTATCTTATCACGAAATTTGATAGTTGAATAATATACTTGTAGATATTTTTACTAATTCTCAATCAAACAAGGGAAGCAATATGATATAGCAAACTATATACACACGACTTGTGATACATCATCATAAAAAAAGAGACGTAGAAGACTAACCGCCATCCTGCTCGAACCTGGAATAACTAGTCATACTTGGGTCAGTTTGGACGACATATGTCACCGAAACCGAAATCAACACAAACATTTAGATGGACAATTTGACTTATGTCTAACATGAATCGCACTTGAATATATATAACCAGCCCAACATGCTAAAGTCTAGACTATTTAGAGGAGTTATATATTATAGTTGTGGGCTAAATTTGTTGCCCCCACCTTCAAGCTTCAATTTTTTTTTCACCTTCAATTGAACTCAACTAAAGTTGAACAACTCTTTTTGAATCTTTTTACAGTATAGCCCTTAGTATTAAGTACCCACAGTTTCTAAATTTATTAGACTTACAATTTTAATAACCATTATACAGATAAGTAAAATAAATCTTTCATAATTGATGTTAGGAGTGTGCTAAGTCAATAGATGACTACTATAAGGGATTGGAGGGGATAAAGCGAAAAATAATAGAAATATGCATCATTATGGGTGGTCTTTGATTTTTGGCGCTTGGGTGAGGTTAGCTGCAGAGGGCGGAGCTAGAGTGTCCCGAGCGGGTTTGGTTGAACCCAGTAGCTTTGGTTCGAATCATATATCTGTTTGAAAAAATTCATTGAATATATATTTATATATTATTAATTTAGAATTCAATAACTTAAAACGATTAGAATCCCAAACCCATAAACTTGAAATCTTGGCTCCGCCTCTGATTAGCTGACCAATGAGCAAATCTTCGAGGTAAAAGATCAAAAATTTTACCCCTTATTAAACTTGAAATTTTATCCATATGTATTCCAAAAGGTAAAAAGTTCAACACCCTTTTTTCTCTCAAATAAAAACCTTATTGGCACTAAGCGTGAGGGAATGCTAGACGTTTGGTAATTTCTCCTCCGACCAGGATAAAAGATCTCATTAAAGCAGCTAATCACATGCCTGCCACATGGGAATTCACAACCAAATGTGTCTTTGTTCCAATCATCGTGTAAGCCCTATACAGAGGACAGGCTGGTTCGCTTAAAGAGAATCCTTTCTATGATCAGGTCCGAATCATGTTACACATGAGCAGGCTCCGTAAGATCCAGTATAAGTGAACTAGATAAAACGCAATCAAAATTCTGTTTTATCTAGTTCACTTAAAAGAGTGAATGATTTGATCAATGAATATTCGATTCTTTCTTCAATGTAGAATCAATTTACACCAATTCTTCTATTTTTTTTTATAGAAAAAATACGGATTCGGGTCATCATTAATCATTTGATACAGTATTCAATACGTATGTCTGACCCACAAAAAGAGTTGGAGGCGGCTGAGCACATCCCACAAGAGTCAAGCCTAGAAAGCGTGGCAAGTCATTCGCCAAGGCCACAAATACGATGGTCATCGGTTCGATTCCGATAGCCGGCTTTTTCCTATTCTTTTTTTTATTTTATTTTTTAGATGATTGATAATGTTCCTTTGAAATAGCACCTTCTTCCTTTTCCAAAAGCTATCAATTTATTATAGGAACTTTCAATTATGTTAGGAAAGAATTATATATATAATATAAGGAATGATATAAAAAAGAGAGAGGGAAAACATTCATATTAAATAAATATGAAGTAGAAAATCCAGATTCCAAATGAACAAATTCAAACTTGAAAAGGATCTTCCTTATTCTTGAAGAATGAGGGGCAAAGGGATTGATCTTTCCACACTATAGATTAGCTATAGTGGCTACAAGAAGAGAATAGGAAAATTAGATCGATCAGTTCTTCTTACTTTACTCTTGCTAGGTGGAAAGAGAAGAAAGACTATTGTGACTTCCATTTCCTTACTGTTCTCTTAGTGGAATACGTATTAACACTTCTTGCTTCCTGTTCTATCCTTGATAAGAGATTTCTCTATGAAAAATATGAATCGGAGTTTGAAGAAGGGGAGGGAGAAGGAGCCCTTGAAGATTTCCTATCGGGCTCTCCAATCTAATTTAAGGTCCAGTCATTATACAATGCATTAATAATAGAAAATTTTGATTTGTAGCAGAAGGTAATTGCGAAGTCTTGATAGCCCCTCTAACATTCGAATATTTCCTTGAAGCCTAAATATGCAATGAGTGGGAGCTTAGTTTACGTCTGGTTATGCGACCTTGGATTGCTGTTGCATATTCAACTCCTGTTGCAGCTGCTACCGCAGTTTTTTTGATCTACCCAATCAGTCAAGGATGTTTTTCTGATGGTATGCCTATAGGAATTTATGGTATTTTTAATTTCAAGATTGTATTCCAGGCTGAGCACAACATCCTTATGCCGCTTGTATTGTTCTTCCACAATTCCGTTTTCACGGTTTAGGTTGCTCTCATTTCGCTCGCCGCTACTACGGGACCGCTTTTGCTTTCTTTTCCTCTGGCTCCCAGGTTGTTTCTTTTCTGCTCATGGATTCAGCAGCAGTTCGAAAGGTTGCCCTATTCGGGAATCATTTCGTCGATTACTACGCTCTTACTCGTCTCAATATGTATAGATACTTTCATTACAAGTAGTAGTGAAAATTACGATGACGATTATATTTATAAGGCCATTTGTGAGGGTGAAAGTCGAATTAGTATCTCCTTTTAAGATCATTCGTGTCCCTGACCCTAATATAAGAGCACCCCGGCCCAGTCCATTCTCCTTAGTCGAGTTCTGATGTAGTTCTAATTATCAATTTTGATAAACGTCTAAGTCGTATACCTTATCCAAAATAGTTAACTTGTGATTTTAATACAAAACTCATCTTAACTCTAGCTCGTTAAATTTAAACGATTGGATCGGTCATGATCGATTTATCATCCAAATCCAAACCGCGTATTTGAAATATCTGGAGGTGCGTACGGTAATTGGTAAACCTAGAAAAGAAAAACGAAGACGCCGGCCAAATGCATGCAGAGAATTTTGAGAATTGTTTGATAATCTGATCATTATATAGAGCAATTAAAAGAAGAATACAATGGGGTATTGCCCATGTTTTCGTAGCAAAAAAAAGGGGATCAACTTGAAAACCAAGCTCAACAACAGTTACGTTCCTATGGAAGCCGCCCCTACTACGCCCATCAAGTCTTATCTTGGTTTGTTTCACTTCTTTTCCTTCTCCCCTTCGTCTTTTTCGTCGATTTAATCTTGTTTTTTTTGAATTTGTGATGTTCAGCAGGCTTGCTACATATTAATTAGCTCCGCTTTCATTCTGTTTTTATAGCTTCTACTTGAAAAATTAAATGTTACTGCTATACTTTTATCTACGATCAACTTAGATGTCCAAGTTAGTTGTTGCACCTCCAATGACTCACCATGCAAAAAAAACATTTGAATGATTCACGCCCAAATCTTCCAGCGTGATTGCAGTTAGCTTCTCTATCTCGTTTTAATATACCTGGTCGAGTTTAATATAGTATTATTAATTAGTATTTAAAATTTGGTAGGAAATAGTCTGTACTAGTTGTGTCCCATTTAATATGACGGTGTTTAACTGTACACAGAGTACTAAATGTTTACTTGCATGCCATTTTATTCGTGATGAACAAAAAACATACTGAAGTGACAATTGATAAGGTAGTTTGATAAGAAAAGAAATCACATCAGTGAGGATTGCTTTTGCTGTTTCAACATCATAATCTTGGGTAGGTGATTCAAAATGGAGCCAAAGGACAACCTGTTGATTCTTTTTGCTTAAAAGGTAACATAAAAGGACAAATTGTTGATTGTGATTTCACTTCCTAAATTGCCTTGTCGGGACTATGAAGAGATGTTTACTTTTGTCTAGAGATAAGTGGAATACTATGAATGTAATTAGAATCTTGAAGCCTAAACGTTAAACTGTTAATCACACTTTTTATCTTGTCAAGACTTTTCAATACCAAGTTATACTAATTGCTTAAAGAGGTTTATGATGCACAGGATGGATAACCCTGTAATGTAATTTTGAATCCTTCAGCTGTGTGTAAGGACACAGAGGCATGTGCTCTCTTTGACCCCAAACATTCCTGTCTTTTTGAAGTTGAGATTATAACAAGTTTGGATGAATTAACCTGAACTTCCATAGTTAATGTAGGTTCTCCTATATTTTTTTATCAAAATGTGGCCAAGCTTTTAAAACTCTAGTCTCAGAAGAGGGGAATTCCACAAACTCAGGATTCACATACATCTTTGCATCTGCTGGCTGTCCTGACATCTTGTTTACGTTGTTCTAAACTTTTAGTAAATTGATTAGCTACAGTGATATTCTCACAAAACTTCCCATGCTTGACATAGACTAACTGTTTATTGATAAATTCCTTGGTTCTCAAGTTGTCTTTTCATTAATTTGCACTTCATTTGTTGAGACCGGTAAGTTGGTATAAAATCCCATATGATAATTATACTGATATTAAGTTGTGCCTTTAGAAGCTTGAATAGCCATGAATCCCCTGGTGTAATAATTCATCTGTTCTTTCTTTGTTGTTATAAATGCACCTGCCAGATAATGCAGTCAAATATAGCACACTCTTGGAGCCTAGACAACAAGTACCAATATCAAAAGCTAGTTCTCCTCCGGAAAGCAACCTTCCAACTTTCTCTTACAGGGATCTTGCAGCGGCAACGAACAATTTCAGGCGAGAATCAATTATTGGGGAAGGTGGCTTTGGGCCAGTATTCAAAGGGCAGCTTGAAAGTGGTCAGGTAATTTCACTACATTAAATCTTTATCCAGTTTCACGTTAAAGGAAGTGTGTCTTGTTCATTTCATATTCATCATACTTCTTGGTCCTGGAATGATCCATTCAGGTTGTGGCCGTTAAGAAGCTAAATCATTCAGGTCTTCAAGGGGATAAGGAGTTCTTTGTGGAGGTTCACATGCTTTCACTGCTGCGTCACCCTAACCTGGTTAATCTAATTGGTTACTGCATTGAAGGAAACCAGCGCATTCTTATCTATGAGTTCATGCCTCTAGGATCTCTGGAATATCATCTCCATGGTAATACTTCAAAGTTAACATAGTTTCAGTTGATAGGCAATTCTCACTTACACATGTTATGAAATTTGGATTGGCAACAAAAGAAATAAAAATTAATAGATTCTTACTATCTCTTCTCTGTAGAATTTTCTTCAATTGAACAGGCATCAGAGGATGCAGCTAATATGTGCACTCAGCCGTTAAAGTTTGAATTGTGATGATTTAGAGGGTCATGTGCAGATATGACGCCTGACATGGAGCCATTGGATTGGCATACCAGGATGATAATAGCATTTGGCGCCGCCAAAGGGCTGGATTACCTTCACAGCCAAGCTGATCCTCCTGTTATCTACAGGGACCTTAAGTCAGCAAACATATTATTAAGTGAGGGTTTCCACCCTAAACTCTCTGACTTTGGTCTTGCAAAATTTGGACCAGGTGCAGATAATACGCATATTTCAACTCGGGTTATGGGCACTCATGGATATTGTGCACCTGAGTATGCAGGGACTGGAAAGCTGACTATGAAGTCAGACATCTATAGTTTTGGTGTGCTCTTGTTGGAGCTAATTACTGGATGTAGAGCAATGGATGACACTCGCGAACATGGAAAAGAAATGCTTGTTGACTGGGTAATGAACTTCACTCACTCATGACAATTAATTCAATACTTAGCAAGCTGGAACAGAATCCAATTTTGAAAATTAATTCCTGTAGCAAGTTTTTGTTTCACTACTTAAAGGTGTTTATGTGTCACTTCTTGACTCTGCCTTCTAGTACGTTAGGTTTGAAGCAAAAGGTTTTATCTGTGTTCAATAATTTTATCATGATGTCAAAGGTATTTCGTGAAATGTCTGCTCTCTAATAATTTGAATTACCATCTTTTCACCGTTCTGACCATTTGTGATGAAATATATCATAAGCTAAATTGTTTCGTTTGTTTTTCTGAATGAAAAGTGTTGAGCTTGATAACACTAGTCTCCTGTTTCAGCACTTCATGTTTGTGCGCTTCAGTTTTGACCTGCTAATAGTGAGCTTTGTTTGCCTCTTCACAGGCACGTCCTATGTTGAAAGACCGCAAGAATTATGTGCAATTAGCAGATCCAAAGTTAAGAGGCAAGTTTTCACAATCTGTTTTCCGGAGGGCAGTAGAACTGGCATTAATGTGTGTTCAGGATGATCCCCATGCTCGACCTCACACGAAAGACATTGTGCTTGCTTTGAGCTACTTTGCATCCCAAAAGCATGATTCACCTTCAGCTCAGTCAAATCAGATTGGGTCTCAGAGGGATGGGAGGATATTCCAGGAAGAAGAACAAGAAAGTGTAAGCCCTGTTGATTTTAATCTTACTGGAATCGCTGTAAAGGAAATGAGAGCTTTGAGCAAGGATCAAGAACGAGAACGAGCTGTTGTTGAGGCCAAGAAGTGGGGCGAGACCTGGAGAGACAAAAGGAAACCGAATGTGGAAGATGATTTTGATTATAGATCAAGGTGGTGATTACAAGTTAGTTTCCTTGCAGAGAACCTCAGAGTTCTTTGTTGATGCATTATGAGATTACCATAAGTGTTACTTCAGGACTATTTTGGTTTTGACTGGTGGTGATTCTAGAAATATGCGGATTACTAGACTATTCCTCCAATGAGTTCTCCTAAATCTTCTTTTTAATGAAAAGGTAAAGGATTAATATAAGAAATTGAGGCGCGTCATCAGCGGAGCAGGTGACATTTTTAATGTCAAACGACAAAATGATGCATTAGAATAATGAAACTTAACTCAAAAGGAAAAAGAAAAACAGAAATGTAACCCGTTGTTATTCTCATTAAACTTAGAACCCAAGTTTTTTCTTCTTTTTTTATATGGATCCAAACGCTTCGACTATTCTGTTACCTCTTAGTACCGAGTAATCTGTCCACCAAAACTTAGGCATATGGGGCCTCGACTATTCTATTGGGTATTTGTTACCTCTTAGTACCGAGTAATCTGTCCACCAAAACTTAGGCAGATGGGGCCTCGACTATTCTATCGGGTATCTGTTACCTCCTAGTACCGAGTAATCTGTCCACCAAAACTTAAGCAGATGGGGCCTCGACTATTCTATCGGGTATCTATCACCTTCTTATGGGGCCTCGACTATTCTATCGGGTATCTGTTACCTTCTAGTACCGAGTAATCTGTCCACCAAAACTTAAGCAGATGGGAAGAAAGCACCTACTCCGAGATTTGTATGTACTTCATTGACCAATAGGTCAACTCTCTGGGGTGCAACTTAGGAGCCAAATTTTGGCCTTTCTTCCACCACAGAAATAAAGACAAGGATCACCAATCTTGTACTGCTAAAACAGGAGCTAAAACACACGATGCCGCATAACATATCCAAAAAAGAAAAGAAAAAAGACTACATGCCCCAAATCACAAAAATTAATGAAGACATCCTTTTTTTTTCCTCTATACGATTTTCACGCCTTGTAACTCAGATATTATCTTGCCAATCTAAACCTATTTGCTTGGTTATATATTCTTCTTATTGGTGTCAGCTTGGTTCAAGGTAATCTGAAAATAAGATTACGAGTTTCCAATTAAAGCAATGATGAAGCTGTTTAACTATTTAGTTATCTGTCAATTGTTGGTACTGTAATAGACCTAATGTTTATTTTCCAATGCAGATTGGTCAAGGAACATATATATAGTAATGTTTACAAAGCCTGTGACCTTAAAACCAAGAAAGTAAAATTTGTCAATATGGATGTATGGGGTCAGATACAATCGGACGCATAAGGAGTGGCGGTCTTGGGTACAAACTGAGGTCGGTCTATATTGGATCGGGATCAGCACTTCAAGGAGGGAGGTTCTGTTGAACACAATCGGTTGCTCACAACTTGAGAGTTTTATTATTGAAAACTCAAGACAACTTTGATCTTACAAATATTTTTCTCACAATTCTTTTTCTTACTCACACTTAGCAACTTATTTGTTGCTACACTCTTATTTTTGCTCTCACTCTCCTATTTTTCTCACTTTGTTTTCTTTATTTTTGCTTGGATGATTTGGCAAATGAATTGCCTCCTATTTATACTAGTTTCCTAGGGACTAACTAGCAAATAAAATTTATTATACAAGTCTCTCTATATTTATAAATTAGTCCCTAACCTAGAATTTTCTTCCAACTACCTAATTCTAGAATTTATCTAGATAAATCTTCTCTAGATTTTTCTTTTTAATCTTTACATTATCTAGAAGACTTCTTACTCTAGAATTCTCTCCGAAAAAATCTTCAAATAAAGTTGGTAATGCTTAAATAATTTAACAGGTTCGAGGTCGGACATCATTGGATCGGAGCCAAAGCATTTGAGATGAGGCGGTCAAGACCGGTCTGGGTAAAAGCATTTTATGGTAAAAATATTAATTTCGCATAACGGAAGGGCCGAAAATCTCGTGGTATACAGTTATCTCGGCGGGAATCACGGCCCCAATCATCAGAAACGTTAGACCACTATTTTTGGGGATAATTTACCCTGTAATTAAGTCTTTTACCTTATATAAAATTCCATTCTCTCCCCCTATAAAAAAAAAACTCAATTCCATTGTACAACACACAACATATCATCAACAATACAAGTTATCATTTCTGACTATCTCTTGCTTAAATCGTTTTATTTTCAGTACTATTTCTTCCATCACAGCAAAATCATTCACCTCAGTGGTTTGTTTACTTTCTCGTTTGTTTTAAAATCATTCTTTATTCGTCGCTATTTATTTTATTGTATTAGACCAATTCGCGTATCCTTAATACCATGTACAAATTCAATTGTTACCCTTATTTTAGGGTAAACAATGGATCCCGAGAGTGTTCGCTTTATGGCAAGAAAGATTTTTATTTTGCGTAGATTGGACCATCCAAATGCCATGAAACGTGAGTCTTTGGTCCCATCTAGGATTTCAGGCAGCTTATATCTTGTCTTTGAATGCATGGAGCACGATCTTGCTGGCCTTGCAGGTTGCAGCAGCACCTGGAATCAAAAGTTCACTGAACCACAAGTACTTCTTTTGGTTTGAATGATGTTCGCGGGAGTTGAAAAATAAAAAATATAACATAAAACAGGAACATTCTAAATGGAGTTCTCCCCACGACCAGGTGGAATTTAGGTTGGTGCATTTTTGTTACTACTAAGGCCATCTCCAACCTTGCACCATTTTTTGCACCAAATGCTATTTTGATGCAAAAAATGGTATTTTGGAGCTCCAACCTTGTACTATTTTTTGCACCATTACTATTCATTAATAATTTATTAACATCATGTATTATACTGCACAACATGATAATCGAGGATGAGCGTGATCTTAATGCACCAATTCAAAATACTTGGGAAGGTCCAACTCCAACAGTAGAAATGGTAGTAGATGAAAATTATCGATTTGAACAATTTTTAGCTCGACACAAAAAAATTAAGAACAAAGATACTCATTTTGCACTTCGTAATGCATTAGTAGAGCATTTATGGGAGCAACGTACTAATCATGGAAATTGAATATTTATGTAGAATTAAAATAAATTCTACCTTAATGTAATAGTATTTATTTAATTATATTTTATCAATAATTTCACTTTTATTTGAATTATCCATTAATATGTATAACGTATAATATTTGCTTACAATTTATATTATTTAAAATTTTATGGTATAAAATAATTTTATATTAAATGATTATATAACAAAGGATTATGAATTACATGGGATGAATATGTAAAAAAAAAAAAAAGATTTTTTTTTCTGAAATTACAAAATAAAATTTAAGTAAAAGAAAATAACATAATATAAAAGAGAGAGAAGAATATAAAAGGAATATTTTTTTTTTGTGCAAAAAATGATGCAATGGGTTGGAATTAATTTGCACCATTTTGGTGTTTGTACCGTTTTGGTGCAAAAAACGGTGCAATGAGTTGAAGATGGCCTAAGTAGTGTCCATATTCTTTATATCCTTATGTTGCACGCTTTCAATTGTATTTCAGATAAAATGTTATGCACAACAAGTGCTTCGTGGACTCGAACACTGTCACAGTCGGGGTGTACTTAATCGAGACATTAAGGGTTCAAATCTTCTTATTGGTGATAATGGTGTTCTAAAGATCGGAGACTTTGGTCTGCCAATAACCTTTGTGTTAGGTGTGGAGCCTGATTAACATGTGATGTACTGTCATACATAAATGCTGAGGTTGTCGGGGGGTGTGGGGGCGGGAGCCCCTCACCCGAAAGGCGGGGTTCGGGGCAGCAGCCCGACCCATTTTTTAGGCTGTACTGTTTATTCTCCTTTTATTCTCTGTAATTGTAAATACCTTAAATTATTAATATATATAGCCCGCCGCGTGAAAGTTTACCATGGGTGTTACGACGAAATAAGTCTCTCACGTTTTTCTCTCTCTCAATTTTTCTCTCTTCAAGATTTCTTCATCTTCTTCATCAGTTCAGAGTGTTTGAGTCAATTGATCCTAACACTTTGAGCCAAACCAAAAGCAGCCATTAACAAGTCGTGTTGTAACTCTGTGGTATAGGGGTCCTGAGCTTTTGCTTGGTGCAACAGAATACGGCCGGAGTGGCCATTGATATGTGGAGTGCTCGCTGCATCCTTGCTGAAATTTTTTCTGGAAAGCCCATCATGCCGGGAAGAACAGAGGTACTGGCCATTATTTCACTCCTTCCACTTCATAGGTAGAGCATAGGGATTACAACAAGGTTCTACTGCATCTTATCCGATTACATTAACTATCTGCAAGCAATGTACGTAGAACTATCAATACTCAATCCCCTAGCGAGTTTGTAACATTTGTTCATCTCTTGACGAATTAGCACCTGTTTCTTCATGCATTTACTAACTGAGAGAGCTGAAACAATTACTTACTAGGTGGAGCAAATGCATAAGATTTTCAAACTTTGTGGTTCACCTTCTGAAGAATATTGGAGGAAATCAAAACTTCCACATGCTATGCTACTAGTTTTAAGCCACAGAGCCCATACAAGCTCCCAGCGGCGGATCCAAGATTTTAAGGTCGTGTTGCTCATTCAGTGCCCATATAAAAAAATTGGTTCATGCAAGAATCGATCCCTAACCACTTCATATTTGTACACTCTATTCTCACCTCTTAACCAAAGCACCAATGGGTGCTTGCTAGTTCTTTATACCAGTATTCCCTTTATTTTCTATATAATTATACAGAGTTTGCGTTGAGGTTAATGGGTGCTTCAGCACCCGGCACGGTTAACTTAGATCCGCCCCTGCAAGCGCCGGTATAGCTGATACATTCAAGGACCTTCCTCCGTCAGCTTTGGCCGTTGTTGACGTCAATAGAACCAGAAAAGCGTGGGACTGCTTCTTCTGCACTCAACAGTGAGGTAATGTCAAACTTGCATGCCTCTCCTTTGCTGAACTGTGTCTTTGTTCTCAAAAGCAGTGGATGCCGCGCGCCAAATGCATTATCACTCATCTGCAGAAGCTAACTCTTTCAGCAGTATAGTGTGAACAACTTATATGATTCTTTGCTGTGAAGATCTACATTCCTTATATCCTGATAGGAGGCTATTTTGCTGCACAGTATTCATTAGTTCGAGATGGTTAGACAATAACATAACATTGGATGACATTTATATCGTTATTATAACTAGGTTTGTTTCTCTCTGTCATGTGAAATCTTGTTCAACTACTAACCAAATAAATAAGATGATGTTTGTTGGAAGATTTATGTTGCATTAACCAATTTAAGTAAAGCCGTGGTTGCCAATAACCCTTGGAGGTCAGTCGGTTTGATTAAAGATATTAATATGGTATAAAATTTGGGATTATATTCATCCACTTTTTGATTAATGGTATTAGCTAATACTGCTATAAATTTTATACCAAAATATTTGGTATTATCTTTTCCATACTGAATGTGGAAAGATGATCCCAAGATAATCTTGTTCCAAACCAAACACTCTGTTACAGTACCACCCACTTCTAAAATATGATCACAAAGGGAGGAAATGGAAAAGCAAAAAAGCAAAACAGAAAGGTCCTACCGGGAGTCGAACCCAGGTCGCTGGATTCAAAGTCCAGAGTGCTAACCACTACACCATAGAACCAGATGATGCTGTCCTTCAGTATGTCACTTTAAATTAACGGTCTAAACCACGTTGGTTCTCTTTGATTTTTCATTCCTTCCGCACGAAAAAATGGAGTTTAAATTAAAAATAAGGTACAATTCTTTGTTATATCGATTTATTTAATTTATGTGGTACTTTTCGTTTTGTGATATTTAAACTATGTGAATTATAACCAACAATTTAAGATGTATTTTTTCATTATATTGACATGAGAAGAGTTTCATATACAATATTTTTATTTAATTTTTTAATATTCTTTTAAAAATATTAAGTTAAACTAATACAATTTAACTTTAAAAATTAGTCAGTTGACTCAATAATTAAAAGCCTAGTCGACATCTTATAAGAATCAAGGTAAAGACTCTAATCTACATTATTTAAGTGTAGATTTCATATCTCATAAGTCATAAAAATTTCTCCTTTTTTTCCTCGTATTGATGAACTCATTTAGGGGCCGTTTGGCACGAACACAAATAATGCAGGGATTGTAGTATTAGGATTATTTTTTATCAAGTGTTTGGTTCATTGTATTAAAAATTAGCTATGCAATATATAATATAAGCTTTGTGTTTGATTTAAAACTGTACAAGATCTTCTTTACAATTATACCCTTGAATATTTTTCTTTCTGTATATAAAGAAATTTAGAAAAAGGTTTTGAGCAGCGGTTTAGTAATTTTAGGGTCTTATCCAGGTATAGTTAATGCAGGAATTAGTAATCCCTTAGTTTCCTTATTATTAGTTAAGCCCTCCTATGAGGTATAAGTAATTCATGTATTAATTATACATAAATTGAATTGAGCAATCAAATATTATATTAGACGGATTAAATTTTTATATGGAAATTATTTTACTTAGTACAGCCTACCAAACCATCCCGTAGAGGTGGAAGAAAAAAATATAAAGCAATTTGCTATTGTTATCCCAAGCAAAAATTTAAGGACAAAAAACGAGTGCCAGGGCATCCAAATGTTGCTATGAAACGTCGTTTTCTGGGAAGGACAAAAGCCAAGCGGTCCACAACAAAAGTTCAACGGGTCCTCCTTTCACAAGCTTGTCCAACAGTAATTTGCCACGTCAGTTTGACCATCCTGTAAAGAGAAGTGGGCCCCCACAACACACTCATACAAACCAAACCCTTGTTCTCCTTTTTTCACTCTCTTTACCCTCATGCCTTGTCGGCCCATTTAACCCAAAACTCTACTCCTCTCGTCACCGGAAACCTGACTTTGTTGCCGGCAAATTTTATCGCCGGGAAGTCTCACACTCTCATATGATAGCTCTCAGTTCACTTGTTTAAGTGTTTATTTGTTTTTATGTAATTAACATTATCTGCTGCCGGAGCGTTTGTACTTGATTTTCTGCTAGAGATCCGGATTTGAGATTCATTGGGCTATAATAGAGAGGAAGCCCGGAGATGTATGTGGTGCCTCCTCCGAAACGATCCAATCCATTATCTGGATCCATGAATGGGTCGGATGATTTGCGGATTTACCAGGCATGGAAAGGAAGCAATGTTAGTATATCCTTACACTTTTACTCTTAGGGTTTAGCTCTGCCATTATTTTCTATTGCCGTACCACCTGATAAAGCTTCAATCTTTTATTTTTTATTTTTTTATAATATGTTAAAGCTTCAATCTTTACCTGTTTTCCGTTAGCTTATTGTCATTATTAGAACTACTATGAACTATACTTGAGTCTGCTGATCATACTTGATATTGCATAACAAACTTTTAAACATCAGCCTGGTTAAAAAAGACCCAAGAATTAGAAATATAGCTTCCTCAAAAAATGTGAGAATACGAGGTATCTGCTTATATGTCCAAGGTGAAATCCCTGAAGATTCTGCGTCCTAGTTAATGGTGCCTATAAGTTTTTACTGTCCATGGAAGCGCCAAACAACTGTGTAGGAGCAGTACACCAGATGTGCTCATTCTAGGTTATGTTATCACATTTACTGTAGTAACATTGCCAGTACTTTGGATTGTGCAATTCTACTTCTCAGAATGAGATTTTACTTAGAATACGGCAGTTGTAGACTATTTTTAGTCTCAAATCTAGGACAAACGTCTTTGTAAGTCTTAATCCTTATCATTTGTTTATCTAAAACTAAAAATCTTTTGATATCTTTTCCAGCTGTTCATGTGTTGATAAACTAGTTCTTGACTTACTGCAAAGATATATGCTTTACATGAACTTCCCTCTGTTAAGGGATAAGTTATCTCTTTACTTTGCTCCTTACAAAAAGAAAAAGAAACATTTCCGTGAGAAGAGTTTCTTGTTGCAAACAGAATATATGCCACTTCTTTTCCTTAGTTTCTTCTTCTCTCTGAGCAGATATTTTTCTTTCAAGGAAGGTTCATATTTGGGCCAGACGCAAGATCACTAGCACTGACTATATTTCTCATAGTGGCACCGGTCTCAGTTTTCTGTCTCTTTGTTGCTAGAAAGCTGATGGATGATTTTTCAAATCACCTGGGGATATTGATTATGGTTGTAGTCATTGTGTTCACATTCTATGTAAGTTCTCTCCCTTGTCTTCATTGATAGTAACATCCTCATCACCAAGTTTTAATATTCTACAAAACAAGCTTACCAGCAGTTTTTGATTGCAATCTCAGAGAACATAATAGCTGTATAAAGTTGTCTTTATTTAATCTCATGATTACTGTAACCAAAATTCCAAGTATTAGATAATTACTGATCTGATGCTGCCATTGCAAAATTCCAAGTATTAGAAAATCAATGATCTTAATTGATCTGATATTAACTTGGCAATGCATTTCAAGGATGTAAGTTTGGCTTGGTTGTGCCAATACTGTTAAGTGGCTGTCCTCACAATGGAAAGGATTGACAACCTTATTGCATATCTTGCGCAATGCTTCTTCAAGTTGCACTGCTAAGAGTTTCACATTTAAATCTTACAGGTTTTAGTTCTACTCCTTCTCACATCTGGAAGGGACCCAGGAATAATTCCTCGTAATGCACACCCTCCAGAACCAGAAGGTTATGAAGGTACTGTGGAAGGTGGTGGACAAACTCCTCAATTACGTTTGCCCCGCATTAAAGAAGTTGAGGTTAATGGCATTACTGTGAAGATCAAATACTGTGACACCTGCATGCTTTATAGACCTCCCCGTTGTTCTCACTGCTCAATCTGCAATAACTGCGTTGAAAGATTTGACCATCACTGCCCTTGGGTAGGGCAATGCATTGGGCTGGTAATATTTTTTTTTTTATCTTTTTAACATTTTTTTAGTTGGTAGTACCACACTAGTAATTGATATGCTCTCTCGTTTCAGTTAACTTTCTACTGTTTGATATATCTGATGAACTATTGCGCATACTCTGCTATGAAGTGGTATCAGACCTATTTTTACATAATCACACTCTTCGTTTCTGCAGGGAAACCTCAAAAAAAGATACTAATGAAAGACTGATATTTTTGCTTATAAAAAAAAATGAAAAACTGATTCTTTCCTCTTCTTTTTTAGTTTTAAAACCTATTAACTCTAATATCAATTTGAGAAAACAAGTAATCTGTGTAAAATGTCCAAAGATAACTAGTAAAATTGTTGACTTCATGAAGAGCTGTGGATCTGAAGCATTAGATCCTCAAAACATCTTGAATTTAGCTCAAGTATATCATGATGTTAAATGGTTAATGCTAATATATGAATCAGAATCTTTTAACCATCAATGCTGTTGGTAGCCGGAGGAAGTTCAAAGGTTTTGTAACTGACCTTTTAGTTTAAAGGGCCACCATGCAGACAATTATATTTTTGTATGTTTCTAGTTTTAGGAAAATATTTAGGGCTCTAGATCTCTGCAGTGGAAATAAGTTAGAGGATTTAGTATATCCACATGTTTAAGTTCTTATCTTACAACTGTCTTGACTCTCAGATTTATGAAGGTATGAGGTCAGGCTGGTAATTTACCAGTCAACTTCAATGTCCACATTAGATTTCTGGAAATATCTTTAGTTTATTTGCTTGCACTAATAGTTTTCTGTAACTAATGCATCTTTAGAAATGGTTCATCTAGTTTTATGTCTTGCATTCTTGCTTTACATTGCGCAGACTTCTGAAACTTTTGTATCTTTTATTGCAGCGAAATTACCGTTTTTTCTTCATGTTTGTCTTCTCTACAACACTTCTTTGCATATATGTTTTTGGTTTCTGCTGGGTCTACATTAAGAGAATCATGGTTCTAGAAGACATAACCATATGGAAAGCAATGATCAAAACACCTGCCTCCATTGTTCTGATAGTATACACTTTTATATCAGTGTGGTTTGTTGGAGGTCTTACTGCTTTTCATCTATACCTCATCGGTACTAATCAGGTATGGTCTTGGATTCTAATTGTATGCTTTCCTTTGTTTAGCTAAGATAGTTTGGATTTTTATGTGTACTGTGGGTGACATCTATTTTCTGGGTACTGCAGACTACTTATGAGAATTTTAGATACCGGTATGATTGGCGTGCCAACCCCTACAACAAAGGAGTGATTCAGAATTTCAAGGAGATATTCTGTACTACTATTCCTCCATCCAAGAACAATTTCCGTGCAAAGGTGCCCAGGGAACCCAAGACACCAAGTCGATCTGCAGGTGGGGGTTTTGTTAGTCCAAACATGGGAAAGGCTGTGGAGGACATAGAAATGGGCAGAAAAGCAGTTTGGAGTGAAGTAGGGGGAGGAGTGGATAATGAAGGACAATTTAGCGACAACAATGGCCTGAATGTTAAAGATGGTGTGTTAGGTCAAATGTCCCCCGAGATAAGAACTACGGTAGATGAGGCTGATCGTGCGGGAATACATCCTAGAGGATCCAGTTGGGGAAGGAAAAGTGGAAGCTGGGAGATGTCGCCTGAAGTTCTTGCTTTGGCATCTAGAGTGGGAGAACCTAATCGAACTGGTGGGAGTAGCGGTGGTGGCTTTACAACAGCCCGACCAACAGATCAAAACTTGTGATTAACAGATAGTATGAAACTGGATTGAATAGATTAGTGGTTCTTGGAGTTGTGATATGTGGTCATTCAACTTGCACGATAATGTTGTGTATTATCCGGGACTGTGTTGACGGGTGTGAAGATGTTGCTTCGGTTATTGGTTGTAGGAAGTGAACTATTGTGTGATATGAGCGGTGCTTTTCATTCCTAAACTTGTATTCTATGTGTGGAATAGTTAGTGTAATAGCTCTCATTTGCGTGTTGCTATGTTCATAAACTTCATGGCAGGTGATGAATATCTTCTCACACAGCTATACTAATTTACCAGCACATGCAGTGTAACAAACTTTACTGCGTTGTCTTTTCAGCAGTTTAGGTCTAGAGCTCCTTGCCTTGTAACATTAGAAGCCGGTTCCTTCTGTGCACCAGGCAAATCGGAGTTGGTTCAAATGTTCTTGCAATCTCTGCCTCTACGAGGCGATTGCATGAGTAGTTAAAGTAAAAAGAATGGTTGAAGTAATTTATACATTAATTCTTGGAGCTTATTAGTAATGTCAACACTGTACATCTCAGTTTGGCTCAAAAGTTGTAAAAATGTCATATGTAGTTAACTTTTCTTTGAGGTCAAATGCACGATTTTGTAAAGGTTGAATCTGGTGTCCTGGCTTGGTGTTTTTGTGAACAATTTGATCGAAATGCAAATCATAAGGATATATCTTTCCTTCTATAGGCACCTATTCACCTAACGAAAACAAAAGTCCAGCAAGTTATGGGTCATTGCCTTAGCTTTTCATTTGTTACATGTTAACCACTTTTGATCTTTCAAAACATAAGCATAGGTTCTTTCCTTATAGTTTGTTTTATCATAATCATAGAGCAAATACAAATTTAGTTCTTGTTTAAATCATATTCTTAATTTAATGTCAATAAATGGAAAGCGATATTGGCATTGCCTAGTAGGCGAACACAAACATAATAAAGAACCAAAATATAAGGAGTGAATGAAAATAGAAAGAGCAGGGCAGCACAAGAAACCTTCTAACGCAAGCATTAGAAGGTTACTAAAATGCCGAACGCCGATATTACATCGTCCGTTTCTAGAATCAATGGTGGGAATATCTATTTCCTTTTCAAATAAAACTGTATTTATTTTGAAGTGCTCATTGTAGTTTTTGATCTTTTAACACACACGAAATTCCTGAAAAGGAGGTGATCTAGCCGCACCTTCCAGTACGGCTACCTTGTTACGACTTCACTCCAGTCAGTCACTAGTCCTGCCTTCGGCATCCCCCTCCTTGCGGTTAAGATAGCGACTTCGGGCATGATCAGCTCCTATAGTGTGACGGACGGTATGTACAAGGCCCGGGAACGAATTCACCGCCGTATGGCTGACCGGCAATTACTAGCGATTTCGGCTTCATGCAGGCGAGTTGCAGCCTGCAATCCGAACTGAGGACGGGTTTTTGGGATTAGCTCACCCTCGCGGAATCGCGACCCTTTATCCCGACCATTGTAGCACGTGTGTCGCCATATGACAAGTTTCTGATGCTTCCTCCCTGTTCTCTCAAATTATCTTATTTTATCATTTCTGCATTAAATCTTGACGTGGTATAAGAGTCAATGGATCAATAATGCTCCTTTGTTCTTATACTTGATACTTGTGTGTGGTTGGATTATATATGATGTAAAGTCAAATTTATCTCATCTTATCACATATTGTTCAGCATCCCGGGGAAAGGAACTTTGTTCTTCTTTTTCTTTATTGTTTTTGGCACAAATAATTGGTATTACAGGAAAGAAGTCCACCCACTGGATAAAATAGTTAAGTACCTATTATTCTTTTCCACGTCGTTTTCCTTTTATATTTAGCATGTAGAACTTATTATTCCTTTTCTTTCCTTTTTTTTTAAAAATAATGTATTGGCTTAAGCTCTTTTTGCTTCTTCTGTATCTTATGCCTTAAAATCAACCAGTTTAGGAAATTGATCCAAATTTGACAGATTTTAAGGCATAAGATACAGAAGAAGCAAAAAGAACTTAAGTATTTAGGAAATTGATCCAAATTTGATAGATTTCGACTTTCCACAATTAATGGGGCTTAACATGTGGCTTTTGTGTAGTAGTTCTCAAGATTTCCCTATTTTTGTCACTTTAGCAATGTGACGTTTTGTTCTGTTTTATTTCATCCTTTGGATTTGTATGGTTGTGAAGAATTCCCGAGATCCAAACGGATCAATCTTGTTGGGAGGTACTGCCCAAGGAAAGGAAAAGGTTACTTCCGGATCAGGAATAATAAATAAAATAAAAACAAGATAAAATCTTATATCAAAACTACTTCTGACATCACCGGAAGGATCGAAATCATATTTGTAGGCTGATAATTTTTCTGGATAGGTCGAACTATTGGAAGAAAATAGAAAAGGAAGACCGAGTGGGAGCAAAGAAACTAGCGGACTGATCACTAAATAGATACAAATAGGTGCAAATTCTGACATCATCACAGAAAACTTGGTTTTTTCGCTCCTTGCTGGCAGATAGGCATACCGGAAGAAATTGGAAGATCGACGACGGAACGAAGAACGCTATTTTACGACAGCTAACACAACAAGAAAAAATCTTATGGGACTTCCCTGTCGAGAATTAAAAGTTTTTCTCTTAGAGAGGCCCAAGTGGCACTTTTTGCTATTTTACTTTTATTTATTCATTTGGGGTGTGTGATTATAGGAAATTAACATATTGCTTATTACTAATCGGTTTTATTTTTTTCTATTGTATTTGAAAGACTATCAAGTTGTGGAAATTTGAAGATCAATATATCTATCTATATTATTATAAAAACATGAATATAATATCGGTTTACAAAAATAACCTTATAATATTAAGCATAATAAATTATAATAAAAGGACATAATCGGAATTCTAAATAATAGTTTTATAATCCTATTAGTTTTAGGACATAATACTACATGTTAGGAATCCTACATGATTACCTTTTAGAATCCTATTAGTATAATTACTTTCGGGATGTGTAATTCATATAAAATTGAACAAGTAAAATATATTTAGTCATGTAATCCTATTAATTGTACGATATACTTCTTAAAAATTCTTATTACTAATTTAATTTGAAAACGTATTATAATGTTCTATTAATAATTAATTTGGGAATGTATTTAGAAAGCGAGAGCCTATATTATTATATAAGTATAAATATAATATTAATATACCAAAATAGCCCTAAAATATTAAGCGGAAGAACTCATAGGGAAAGGACATAATTGTAATAACCTATTTTTTGGACTACAATACCTTCTATGCTAATTTTTAAAATTTATAATTTTAAAATTAATAAAATTTTATCTATTAAATTCTTATTAAAAATATGTAAAAATATTTAATAAAATTAATATCATAAGAATCCTCCATATTGGCAATACATTACCACTCCATATTGTCCAATACTAAGAAAAAATAAAAGTAATATTAAATGGATTGCATAAAGAGTTGACATTGAGAAAAAGATACCCCACGTTAATGTATTTTTATTTTATATTTAAATTATTTTTCTACTTAAATAATATTTTTTAATCAATTTTTCGTGTAATATTAAAATACCCAATTAAGAAACAACAACAAGTAAGGAAATATTTAAGAATACAAATGTGTAAGAAAGAGAAAAAAAATAGTTAGTAAGAGTCAATACCACTAATGATTCTACAAACATAACGATCTAAAAATGAAATGTCATATCAATTTTTTACTCTTTGAAAATAAAATTTATGGTGGATAAAATTATAATTAAGATTAAATATTCAAAACAAGAGATGGACTAACATTAAGATCTGAATCAACATAAAATAAGTTATTTTTTATGTTAAAACTAAATAATTAAATTTTTTAATTAATTATCTAGCAAGAGAATCCAATTCAATTATTTTTTAAATTCATCATATGAGTAAAATTCTTATTTAGTTAAAAAAATAATCTTAGGGTACATAAATTTATTCCGTAAAAATATTAGAAACAAAGTAAAAAGGATAGTATATTATTAAGAATCAAAATGCTATATAAGTGTTTGAGGAAGCACAATCAAAGCTAAATTCTAATCAAGGACAAGCTTTCAAGAATATATTATAAAAAATCGACTATGGTATTACGAGATTATTCTTTGTAGATGCCTCCGGCAGAATAAAAATAATATTTCTATGTCATATATTACTTGCAAATATCATATTAAGAGGCATGACACTATTAGCAATAATAGCAAGTGGTGTATCAACAACAATTTTATTGTGAGGCCACCCATTTTAGATTTGATATACCTATTCAAACAACTTAAATAACCATCACAAATATATCAAAGCATAGCAATAGTGCTAAATTTATAAGGAAACAAAATTGATAATATGGGATGAAGCACTTATGGCTAAGTGTCAAGCGATCGAAATAATTGCCCGAAGTTCTAGAGATATATTGGATATTAATGAACCGTTTGGTGAAAAATTAATGGTTTAAGAGGTGATTTCTATCAAGTACTACCAGTAGTTCCAAAATCGACAAAAGCATAGACTGAAAAAGCTATCTTGCCAAAGTTATATTTCTGGCCTCAAATGAAAGTGATTCAACTGACAAGAAATATAAAGTAAGAACAGATCCAGTATTCAGTATCTTCTCGGTTCGTGTCAGAAAGGAAGAAGATCATCCAAACAAAGATAAATTTTTTTATTTATAAAAGATGATTTGATTCAACCTAAACACTTGGTTATCAATCTCAATGGTAGTGCATTTAATAAGAGAAATATTCCTATATTTAAGATTAAAAAGTAATTTGTACAAATCGCACGATAGAATTAAAAAGATATCTTAGCTAGCAGAAAAGAATATATTAATCAACTAAATAGAAGGTTGATTGCAAAATTTTATAGTAAAAATAAAATATTTTTCAGCTTTTGACTCAGCAGAAAATGATACCAATAATTATTGCCAAGAAGAATACTTAAATACTTTAATACCAAATAGACTTGTACCATACATGTTTGTTGTCAAGTTTATTATTTCTTATGTATGTTAATGTCACCGTGTATATATATATATACACACTGTTTAATGTGCTACTAAGTATATTCTTATCCCTGAATTCAACTTTCGTCTTCCAAACTAAGGAATATCCTTTTAAATTTGTTTGAGAATAATTTTTAGTATGTTTATGTGTTGCAAATACGAAAAAAGTCCAAATATGCCCTTGTACTATACGAAATTGAGCACATTTGCCGTTCGTTAGTACTTTAGTCCATATATGCCCTTACCGTCACATATTCGTCCATATATGCCCTTATCGTGACGAAATCCACCCAAACTAACTAGCTCGTTCATTAATAGTACTAAAGTGTATTACAAACACTATTTTCTTTTTATTAGTACTTTTTTTTATTTACCGTTCTCTTTTCTTTATTCTTTTTTCTTTTTCTTTCTTCATATCCGATTTCCTCCATTGCTGATGCCTTCTCCATTTTCGTCACCAATTTCACTTGACAAAACTCATGAATTCCTGATAATTTTACTATCACAAACCCCATAGGTTCTTCTGACCTGAAGGAGATGAAAATTATCGGAGAAATTTTTTTGGTGGTATTAATTGGGTGAAGGTTGGATATGGTTATTCAGATTGTGATGGTCTTGTTCCCTTCAGATATGAAGCTCCACAGAAACAACACCTTCAAAATCTGAATAACCATATCCTACCTTCACCAAATTAGCACCACCGAAAAATTTTCTCCGACAATTTTCATCTCCTTCTTTTCAAAAGAACTAAAGCCTTCTCGCTAAGAAGCTTTTGATGGTATAGGTATGATTTTTAGGAATAAAATCACGTGAAATTGATGACGGAAATGGAGAAGGCATCAGCAATGGAGGAAATCAGATATGAGAGAAAAAAATTGAGAAGAAATGAAAAAAGAAGAAAGAAAAGAGAAAGGTAAAGAAAAAAAGTACTAATAAAAAGGAAATAGTGTTTGTAATACACTTTAATACAATTAAAGAAAGAGCTAATTAGTTTGTCTGAATTCTGTTTCGAAAAGGGCATATATGGACCAATATGACGGTAAGGCATATATGGACCAACTATGTGACAGTAAGGGTATATATGGGCTAAAGTATTAGCGAAGGGCAAATGTGCTCAGTTTCGTATAGCACAAAGGCATATTTGGACCTTTTCCATTGCAAATATAATAAATAAAGCACAAGGACAAATATTCTAAATATTGGACTATATTTATCGCAATATTTTTCTTGCATGAGCAACTGTATGTTACCATTTCAAGCAGGATATCAAGACCGACAATAAGAGTTATGGTTAAGGCAGAGCAACCAAAGCATTATGAGGAAACATACACAAAAAAAAATTTCACAAAGAAGTGTTCGTTAAGATACCATCACATTAAATACTTTTAAACTATAATACATAATTATCTAACTAACATGATGAAATTGATCATTTGTGTAAGTTCTGATGATGTTCTTTTATTTTAAATTCATATATTATGGTAATGTAATAATATTTTTCGGCATTTAGATGATTGTTGTATTATTAAACATAAAATTTCTCTCATTAGTTAATTTTATTGTTTCTTCATATAAATAAATATTTAAATTATCATGTGCAATGCACGTTCATAGATACTAGTATATTATATATAAATCGAGGCAGATCGACGTTAGAGGATAAAAAAAACGGACGTTCGAGAATCTACGAAAAAAGAGAATGGTGGTGTCGTTAGAGGTAGTTTTTTGGACGTAATGATGTATAGAGCGATCGCGTCCCCAGTTCGTTCAAGGCTTTGATCTTTCTTTTCCAATTCCTACTGTAATTATCGTTGTGATGGAGAAAATATTTTACTACTGTTAAATTCTACTTTTATCAAATATGTTTGGAAACAGAGCTCTTTTATCGCAGAATTAGATCTGCGATTAATACCTACTGATCACCCTGTAACTGATTGAAGCAACTCCCGGTGCGAACTTTTTAGTATTTTCTGTTTCTTCGGATGATATGATGGGTCAATCATTTGCGTCATTAATTTCAACGGTGAATTCAGTTCGCTTTCGAAAAATTTACTGATCGCGGATTAATTCGTTCTGCGCCGCCAGGAGAGCTGATCGAATCGGAGTTTCCTTAGGTGTTTCATTACAAAATTTCTACATACTCAGTTTTTCCTATATTCATATCCAATTCCTATGGCCTGTGATCGATGACCAAAACTCAAAGCATGATAGAATAACATAATACGAATTTCTATTTCCTTATTAGGAAAATATCAATTAAATTCTGCAAAAATTAAATTGAAAATTATTGAGGACCACTCCACTATATATATATTAAATCATATAAACCCGATACTTTCAAGTTGCATCCTTCCCTCACAATAACTCAAGGAGAAAGAGGAACATATGAAAAATATAAAGGGGAAAAAAGTGAAATAAAATAGAATCAAGAAAGTATTAAAAAATAACTTTTACTAGGTTAATTGGCAAGGGTTAATTCAAGTTAATAAAATGTTAGTCATGTGTGTATGATATATTACTTTAGATCTTTTTATACAAAAGATTATCTACTAATACAAAGATGTGATTAATTTTAATTTAAAATTCTAATATATTTCTATTGCTAGTAAGTGACGGCCTTACTTTATGTTTTTATTGATATGACTATCGATAGGCTCCTAGTGCTCGATAGTTGGTTTGCATTTTGCATATGCTTACAATTATCTGATGAATAATAATGATTTTGGTGTAAAAAAGAGTGCTCGTTGACTTGTGCAACTTAAACAATAAAATGTTTAGTAGTTTCCTATTTACATAAGTACAAATTATTATTTAACCCCACAAGGTTAATAAAAAGTAGTTTACAAAAATATAAATTTTGTTACCTAGCACCAAATTAAATGACCAAATAATTTCTCGCTGCAAAGTTCAATATGCAAGTTGCTATACATTTTCATTCAATTTAAAATATAGTGTTAACTAAATTAAGCTTTATTTGTAACCGTTCCTAGATCGTAACAGGGCAGCATTATCACAAAGCGTGTTTTAGAGATCGATCGAAACTTCACTTCTTCCTTCATGGGGCATGTACCACACTATGTTTGAGCCTTGGTGTTTGAGCTAGGAAGATACTTTTCTGATGTTAATTTTGAAAATACAAGAGGGGTGAATTGTAGCCGGTTTTAAAATTTTAGTTGATTAAGTGTGATTTTAGTCGATTAGATTTTATGTAGTGTTCGACTTCAGTAGAGTTAAATTAAACGAGCAGAAGGTAAAGGAGACACATCAATTTTTATACTAGTTTAGTACCAGTGTGCTACTTGCGTCCAGTTTTCTTGGGTCACAAGGGTTCTCTTAAAGCTTGATAAATATTTATAGTAGTGATGGTTTTGTGAACGTTCACCACCAACGATATACAACAATGATAATTCTTTATAGTGTTGACACAACTTTCTTTATGTGTTCTAACTCTTCCTATTTTTTGTGACACATACAGAATCAAGAATACAATGTTGGTACTAAGAATTAAAAAGACTTAGAAACATATGTTGTAGTTGCGTGTCGATTCTTTGAGTTTGCCAATCCTCTTATAGGAGAGTTTTGACAGCTATTGTAAATTGATTCTTGATTGAGGCACGCAATATTCTAATGATATTTGACCCAAGGGGTGCCTCCGAATCCTTCATGAGAAATGGGCTGGATTCGTTTAAGTTCTTGCATTCCATACCCATAATCAAAGGAATGATTTGTGGCTTGACTTGATCAATCTTAAAGTGACTGCACTTGATTTATTTCCCTTTCTTTTTGATGGCTTTAAGAAAAAGGGATTGCACTTGATTTGTTTCCCATTCTTTTGTTTCCCTTTCTTTTGGATGGCATTGACAAAAAGGGTTTCCTCTAAAGCAGTGTTGTTCCTCATATTTATTCGTACATTGTGTATCCTGTCGTGAGTCAAAGAAGAATAACAGTTGGGGGAAAATGGCAAGATTTGAAGTGCAAGTAGGGGAAGAATGGGTTGCCATAGTCTTCCATTGTATGCATATGATTTTGAGGACGATGTTGGGATGACTGACTGTAGTAGCTTGGTTTTTTCGTTTGTTCTTCCAAGCGATTATTTTTTTTTAAACTTTTATTGGTTTATATGGCGTTGTAAACGACAATATCAAATTGCAATATAAAACTCTTCTTCTCGGTTGTAATGCTGGACTTTCTCGCTTCAAACATTCTTTTTTATCATTTCTCGCTCCTAGCAGCATACAACAATAATAATAAACTCAGTAATTTTTCACGAGTGGGAAGATTGTGGTTAGTAGGAATTGAACTAATGACCTTACAAAGATTTTGAATCTCCTTAACTACTAAATTATGCTATTCGTATCCCTCCTGGTATAGAATATATGTTTACCTTATTTAGAGTTCTTCCATATATGTTATATTTCCATACTTCTAGAATAGGTATTTACCTTATTTAGAGTTCTTCCATATATGTTATATTTTCATACTTATCTCTTGTAATAGTTCTATATATTTGACATGAATGAATGAATTATTCACCACAAATAATATTCAATATGGTATCATTATAAGCCTAATTCCTAGGGATTCCATCACCAAACCCTAGCCTTAGCGTCCCACCCAAGCAGTGCCACTGCCGCTATACGTCACCACTGCCAACCACTTGCTGCGACGCCGCGCCAATACCTGGTAGGCATACGAATTCTATTATATTAAAAATTAGCTATGCAATGTATAATCTAAGCTTGTGTTTGGTTTAAATCTGTACAAAATTTTATTTACAATTATACCCTTGAATATTCTTCTTTCTATATATAAAGAAATTTAGGAAAAGGGTGTGAGGGATGGTTTAGTAATTTTAGGGTCTTATCCAGGTATAGTTAATGCATGGATTAGTAATCCCTTAATTTCCTTGGTATTAGCTAAGCAGTATAAGTAATCCATGTATTAGGTATGCATAAATTGAATTCAACAACCAAACATTGTATTGGACGGATTAAATTTTTATACAAAGATTATTTTACTTAATACAACCTACCAAACGACCACTTCTGTTAATGGGTGTGAATCGGTTATTGGCTGTAGGAAGTTAACTGTTGTGTGATATGAGCGGTGCTTTCATTCCTAAACTAGTATTCTGTATGTGGAATAGTTAGTGCAATAGCTCTCATCTGGGTTTTGCTATGTTCAGAAACTTCATGGTAGGTGATAAATATCTATCTTAGTTTACCAGCACATACTGTAACAAACTTCTGCTGCATCATCTATTCAGCAGTTTAGGTCTAGAATTATTCGCCTCAAGTTGAGGCGAACAATTGGTCCCTTACACATGGACCGTTAGGCTCGGGACCACCTTGGCCTGGAACCGTTTGGCCCAGACCCGCCAGGCCCGTTTGGCCCAAACCCGGCCCAGATGACAGGCTTAGCCTCAACATCAGCACCCGGTTCCTTGACATTGTGCACTGGAGTTGTTTCAACGGTTCTCCCAATTCTCCGCCAAAGCATGGTTGCTTATCCCGAAAATCGAGCCACAGTAGTCGATATCAAGATAGACCCCTAGTTCGATTTTGTCGTGAAATAGATAAACTCGATTTTAGCCGTATACAATGATATTGCTAACATTTCTTTGGGATCAAGCGGGTCATGGACTCATGGCAACTGCTATTTTGTAAAGCCTGAGTCCTACTTTCCAGTAATTGCAAGTTATCCAACCTTTACATTTAATTTCATTTAGACCCCTTTCTTAATAATTATAGATGACACTATAATTAAGCTCATTCGTTACAACTATTTAGACAAATACTAGAAATTTTCTGATAGTTATGTACGTTTAGGCATTACATCGTGCGGCCAGCAGTTGTGGGGATATTTCCAGAACACCGTCAGCCATCAATTCCTTGACTTTAATAGTAATTTTTACTACATAAAAATACCTAAAAAGTTCTTATTATTTGTAGTCATCAATTTAGACATTATATTAATTTCTGTTACTTTTTAAAAACTATTTCTAAAAAATGAATTATTTAGGTTAAGTGAGCATTCCTTTTATAACGTGGAATCCTCTTTTTCAGTGACAAACAAAAAAAGTTGTCCAATCCTATTAGGAACCAAATTCTATTTCTACAAGGAGCTTAATTAGTTAGATTCTACTAGTTCTTTGACAAAGTTATAATAAATAGAATCACTAGATCTATATATGCTTAATCCTATCCACACGTATTGCTTTCTCTCGCGCGAGCATCATTATATGATCTTTCTCTGGATCACACACTATTAGAAATTCGGTAAAAAGCGATCAAAATTTAGCGATCAACGTTGGTCTATCTAAAAAAGCACCAACGTTGGTCGTCAAACTGGTGAAAATAATAAAATAATAATTTTAAATATATTAGCGACCAACGTTGGTTGCTCTTTGGTCGCTAATTTCGTCAAACTGTTGACCGGACTGGTCAGACTTGCTTGGTCAAAGAAATTCCCGAATTAGCGACCAACGTTTAGTAATATTGACCAGCTTAATATGGACCAAGCCTGTTTGGTCGCTTTTTGGTCGCTTTTGGCCAAAAAGAGACCAACTTTGGTCGCTTTTTGTGGTCGCTTTTTTCCGGATTTCTCGTAGTGACAGCTTTCTCTAGGTTCTTCTTCAGTCTTTGTTCTTCATTTTTTCCTACCTGTGAATTAGTAAAGCATTTTGGCATATAAGGTAATGGGAACTCACGTCCAAGAGGAAATACTTATGGACATTCTCAGCAGGCTACCTGTGAAGTCACTTGTTCGTTTCAAGTGTGTTTCAAAATCTTGGAATACATTGATCTCTGAACATTGTTTCAAGATGAAACATCAGTTCAGAATGTTTGAATGAATCGATACTAACAGTGCTCGCTCCCTTCAACCTACTTGAACCGCATTCATTTTGATGCGAGCGTATCAGAGTTGGGAGGAATGCTTTGTGTTTGTTATAAGTACGAGAACACTTTCAGTTTATGGGTAATGAAAGATTATGGTGTTAAAGATCTTGGATGAAATTATTCGTTATAGCAAGTATTGTGTTTCGTGATATCAAAGTAGGAAGAGGTCCTATCGAAATATAGTTCGTTTTTTTTATTTTTCTTAAGCGTATTATATGTTAGATATAATTGTATATGTAATAATTATTTTCTTCAAAATAAATTAAAAATACTAATTATCGGCTACTTGCTCAAAATTTACCCTGTTTGGGATTCTTGCCTTTACGTCCCGTTTGATCAGCTTTTGATTCAACTATATGTCTCATATGTGATCATTGGTTTATGTCTCATATGTGATCGTTGGTTTATGTCTCATGTATGATTATTGGTTTGAAGTCACTTACAAATGTTGTACAGGTAGTTTGGATCGTTGTGTTCGTCGCATAAAATTGGTTAGTTATTCTAACTCTTATCAAGTTAATATTTATTAATTTAAGATTTTTATCACTCTATAGTTGATATATAATTTTAATTACTAACTATTATGCCACATTCTACGATTGATGTATAATTTTAATTACTAATTGTTATGCTAGCTGAAAACAAAATTAAATCAATTATCTCTTCTAATTGGCAATAGTGTACATATCATAATTTTAAATTTGTGTTCTTAAAGAATAGTCCTTAACAATTGGTGTTGTTGAATCTACCCAGAGTTTTGGCAATTTTCATTGATTCGGGTAAACAATTCTCTTTATCGATCTCACAAATAATATTTTGCATAATCTTCTTCTTATGATGTAATATATTATGTTCTGAAAGTTATATAGCTTTCTTGCAGTTCAACTATGATTTTTCTGTTACTCTTCAAAATTTGAGATTGGAGTATTCTGTATTATTAATTTACATAAACTATATGCTAATTTAACTGCTTTGGCTTTATTTGATATTTATGCTACTATTGAAAAGTTGATTTTTACTGTGCATAAAAATTATACCAGATCAATGAGTTGTGTTCTTGTATATGTGATAGCAATTTTGAGGCATGTTCTTGTATATATCATAAAAAGCTTATTAATCCTCAATTTTGAGGCAGTCCAATGCACCAATGGAATAATATTTGGTAATTTCTTAGATTTATTGATTAATCTTATATTATGAATAATATTTACTTAATAATTCTTAATAATTATTACATGTATTCTCTATGATATTCTTTTGCAGACGCACTTGGTGTCTTAGTGAAAGTTAATGCTTCCATCGGAGATGGTAACAAGAAACGAAGAGAAATAATGCTAATGAACAAAAGGTGAGTTGAAGTTAGTTAACTTATTCATTTATTATCGTACAGTAACTATCACATTATTAATTGATCAAAGTTAATATAATAATAAATTGTAAAAATTCAGGTATGATCGTCAAATTGTAACTTTATGGGGAGCAATAGGAGAAAAAGACGGTGATATACTCCAAAATATGATGTTTGAAAAACCTATTGTAGCCCTATGTGACGTTAAGGGTACAACATATCGAGTCAACAATAAGAGTTTTGTTCATGATAGAGCAACCAAAGAGTCAAAGGGGCACATACACCAAAATATTGTCTACAAAGAGATATTAAGTAAGATACAACAATATAACATGTTATTCACTCATACAATATGTTTATCTATAATTACAAATCTTATGCATATCACGACCTTAACTAATTGTAGTGTTGACGTTTGCAGGTCTAGAAGATATTAACCATATTTGAATTCATCTATTAAATCAAAGTAATGACACTCATCTTCTCATTTCAGCTTCATGACCAATCCATTTCGACATCAATTATTATTACACATAGTTCATTCGTGTGACATATAATTTTCTTACAAACAGACGCGGCTTACACGTGCAATGCACGTATCCAAAAACTAGTTACTATAAAAGTGAAAACCCCTAAATTAAAAAGTTGTATTACCTACATATCCTTTTTAATAATCTAAATTATTTAAATCAATAAATAAACAAAAATATTAAATTTATTTGAAGGGGTGTGTAACCCTTCATTATTAGTTGCGATCAGAATTAACTAATAATTTCTATTTTTTTATTAGTTATTTCTCCTTTTAGGTGTGTAAATGCAAATATATAATATTTATCATTCGTTTGTGTAAAATATCGTGAATTTTTCTTTCATGAGTGTGATTTGGTTATTATAAATGAAGACATACTACTGTCATTTCTTCCCTAAAATATGCTTTTTCATTTTCGTTCTTTGTTCATTCAATTACAGTATAGGATATCTCCTTTTTTGTTCAATGTTTTTTTATATTTTTTTGAATATTATATTTTTATTGTATGAGTTTTAAGACATGACTATATGAACTACTGATGTTACATTTTTACAATAGATGATGTATTTTTCTGTTGTACTCGTGGTTTAGTGTCGTAAAATATAAATTATGTTTTACAGAAGTCAAATACTTAATTGGAAAACGAAAAAGGAAAAATAGGTTTTTTTTTACTCGAAGATAGGACTTAATGAATACGTTTTTTAATTGAACCTTGATGAGATGTTAATCAAAAGAGTATTTTCGTACAAATACATTTATATGTATAGTAATTTTTTACCGATATACTCAATTATAATTTTCTGCCGATATACTCAATATATTTTTGATATACACATTATAATTTTTTCGATAAAGCGTGTTTAATTAACCACCCTTCACAATGCGTGGTTACACCAATCGCCATTGCTTTAGAGGATTAGGCAACAATGTTATACGTGCATATCTTAAAATAAATCAATCTATTGGGAAAATATATTTATCTCAAGAATTTAACTATCTTCCCTTAACAATGAAGAATATCTTTTTAGATTCGTCCAAAAAATATTTTCAATAACAATAAATAAAGCATATGACCAAACAATTCACAATGTTAGGACTTTACAACCACGAACATATTTTCTCACACAGCCTCAACGAATAAGGTACCATGCAACTATATTGCCACATTGATCATTCACAAAAAAAATTGTATATTATTTTAATATATAATTATTTGTTTAATTTTTTAAAAACAATTAATATTATTTGATGAATGGCGTGCTATTTGACTTGGTATACACGTGTAATGCACGTGTCGAAAAATTAGGATATTTGCTTATGGTAATTGATGATATTTGCTTTTTAAACAATTTTTTATCATTAGATTATGATTAATTTACACGTATGTATTTTTCCTTTTTCCAATTATGCAGACATACAATCCATTTTGTTGATGAAACCCTGCTCCAGAATAGTGAGATTATTGTCAAATATTTGGAAAAACATCTACGGAAAAGAAGGAAATTCAGTCGGCTATTTAGGTATGATCCCACATTCATCTTCTGATTAAACCTTGCAAAGCAACGATCACAAACTAAGCAAAGCATTAATAGCAAAAAGCACACCATTCCTGTGATTAGAAACTTAAAATAGAAATAATCGAGGATGTTAGGATCGGAAATCTGGGTAGTGCGAAATTTAGCCAAACAACGTTATAATGATAATAACAAAGACAATGCAAGTTGATAATAAAGGCGATTAAAGCATATAAAGAAGAACACCAATTTAACGTGGTTCGGTCAGTGTGACCTACGTCCACAAGCGGAGATGAGCAATTTTACTATAACAACAAGAGTACAAAATTAGAGTAAATACCCTAATTTATCCCAAATACCCTAAGAGAATAACCTCACAAGATCGCTCCAAAGAAAGGGTTCACATAAGTGCTTCCTAACACTTACTCTCATTCAAAACACTCTTAATAAAGGAGAAAAGGAAGAAACAAGAAATGAAGACTCAAGTCTTGTTGGTGTGTTTTAAAATGAACTAATGGCATTTCCTTTTATAGGCAAAAAAGTCTTGGCCTCTTAGTTGTAAAAGAAGAGATACAACTTGTGCTAATGATATCCACCACACAATGCAATATTTTTGGGTCTCAAAGAATATTGCCGACAAAGTCTACACTTTGTAAATGGACTCCATTAACCAAAATATTGGCCATATTACAGAGGACTAAAATATTTGTGGACAGCGTTATCAAGCACATGTGCTGTGTGGTAATCCGAACACCACCGTCATAAAAAAAAAATATCACAGCATGCTATCTCGTGAGAATGTATGGTTCGTACTTGAATGTTCCTCTTTCCTTCGGGAGCCATCCTATTTATAGGACATAGGACCTTAGTCTCTTGGAGTCCAAGTCCAGTTGGAGTCTCCGTTGAGTGGGAGCATTGGTTTGCTTATTGTTAATTGACTGTTATCGTGCATAAGCAGCCCAAATATCGCCGGAATTGGTTGAGTCGACGATGGACTTGGTCAGAGGGTTATACGTGGGTCCTCTTAAGCGATCAACGTTGATCGTTAATTTGAGTATTTCTTTGACCAAGCAAGTCTGACCAGTCCGGTCAACAGTTTGACGAAATTAGCGACCAAATAGTGACCAACCTTGGTCGCTAATGTATTTAAAATCATTATTTTATTATTTTCACCAGTTTAGCGATCAACTTTGATCGCTTTTCTTTACAGACCAACGTTGATCGCCAAATTTTGGTCGCTTTTTTTTCGAATTTCTAGTAGTGTAACTGTGAGCATTAGTGCTTTCTAGAAGGGATATATCTTGACTAATTGTATAAGACACCAGTGAATGGTCAATGTACTTTTAAGGGAAAATACATAAATACTCCTGACCTGTAGCCGGATTTTTAACTACACACATTTTATCTTTGCGGGGCTCCAAAGAAGATACCTTACACGTTAATTAACTTTGCCTTGCTCTACTCTTCTTTATTCTTTTGAGTTGGTTCCTTGTCGAATGACATACATAGTACTCTTTCATCATATGACCTAATATCAAACCTAACAAAGAGAGTGACAAATCAACCATTTCACCTCGCTTCCTCAGTTAAACCTAAAATAAATCAACTAATTGAGTCGAGATAATATCACGTCAACAACTTGTGGCTACTAGGCGAGTGCCATACAAATAACGAGAGTCAAATTAAATTAGTCCTACACCTTTTTCCCTTCCAAAGCAACAACATTTTTGGACCCAATCACCTTTTAACATTTTAAAGAGTTGGCATAAACATGAGAAAACTTTATGAAAAAAGAAGAGGAAATTCAAAAAGACGACGAAAGAAGAGGAAAAGGGACTTGGAAAGAAAGAGGGAAAAGACTTGGAAGAGAAGAAAAATTGAGAGATAACGTCGGAAAAATAGATAGCTGGAGTACGGAGTAGGGTAAACTTTTGCTCATGTTGAGTATGGGGAACCGATTATCGTGATTTTGTCCTTGAATTACAGGTTTGCACTATGGAGCGTGGAAAACATAAATAGGGGCTCAACATCGGTAACAATAATTAGAATGGGCCTGGCTCTAATACCATAATAAATGAATATTGGGCCTAACTCAACCCCAAAAGCTAGCTTATGAGACGAGGATTTCTCAAGACCATACAAGGAGACCAAAGACCTTAAATCCCACCGATACAGGACAACTCAACAAGTATGACAGATTTGACTATTTATCTCGTTAAGATATTTATGGTCAGCAAGAATTGGTAATTATAGGAAATGAACAATTTTAGATTCCACGATAATGTTAGGGAATCCCGTGTCCCTTGACAATATATGGCTAGCTAGAGATATATATAGCTTCTGAACAATATTAGATTTAATAACAAAGCTTGAAATTCTGCAGTGTCTTTGCAAATGTTAATCTATATTACTATGCCGGATGATCACACTATTGGCTTTGTCAAGTAGCGAAGCAATAGCAACATAGTTTATCAGTATGACAGTTTGACCATATATATTGTCAAGGGACACGGGATTCAATAAGATTAAATATATTACATGCTCTAGTGATCACAATAGTCACTTTAACCAGAGTTTATAACTTTCACCAGAAAAGTCTATTTATGTTCTTAGCATTATAAATTCTCTGATAATGTAATACCTTATATATTATATACTAGTATATAATATATTTTTATCTAGGTATTTTACTTATAATTAAAATAATTTTAATATTATTTTATTAAATATTTTATAATATACCCGTATATTTTATTTTGTCATAACACTCAATTTGTTTAATTATATTCAAACATGAACATATATTGAAACATAAAATTCAAAGATAATTGTGCTCAATATTAATATTATTTTTTTTTTTGAAAGTGTTAATTTGATGTGTCATTGTGCTAAATGTGGATATTTTATTTATTTGATTAACGAATACAGCTTGATGGATAAATTTGTAAGCTTTAATTTTATAAATTTTCTTTAAAATATTTCATTAGGTATGGTTAAGAATATTGAATTGAGATTTGTTCACATTAATATTACTTAACAAATTTAATAATGCAAATTCTATATCTTAAAAATTAACGCTAAAGAAAAAGTAAATATCGAATATATTATAAAAATAATAATATAATAATATTAATTTATTTAATTATAAGTAAAATACCTAGGTAAAAATATATTAAACAGTAAATAATATAGAAAGTATTATATAAATGGGAGGATTTATAATGTCAACGACATAATAGACTTTTCATGTGAAAGTTTTATAAAATTTGGCCAAAGTGACAATTGTGATAACTAAAGTATAGTAAAATAATTTTTGTGCAACAAAAGAAAGAAAAGAGACTTTTGGGTAATGAACACAAAGTTGAATGACTTTTACGTAAAAAAGAAGAGGTAACATTAGGGTAATTAACACAAAATTGAATAACCATCCATAAAATTTACTTAATAAAAATGTCAGTCACCGACATCGGTAAAACATGTACAGAAACATGACTGCTTTCATCTCCTGATGTCAGAAAAGGTGTTCTATCTCATTATTTTAGCTGCAAGGGAACCTTCAGGTTGTAGTGGTTGAAGTAGAACCAAGCAGCGATGGACTAAGCGAGTCAAATAACGCTAGTGCGAACCATGTCGGATGACGGGTAAGGGTGAGAAAGAAGGTCCTGCTCTACTGCCCTATGTTAAGCAAAGTGAATTTACTTCATTTCAGGCCATGTTATCACGGAACTAACTCTTAGATGCAACATGCAGCCGCCTCCATCCATCGGCACATCCGTCCTAGATGCACGCTTAGCCGCATTGCTCATCTTGAAAAGGGAGTTACGAGGTGCTGTCACGTCAAGCCCAAGGTTCGATCTACTGCTGTAAAATTTCTTCCATTTACACGTCTTGGTTGGAGGTCTTCTTGCGACGATCTTCGTTTCTTCAAGAATGGTAACGGTTAATTAGTGTATAGGCAATCTCGGTCTAGTAATTAGGGGCGGTCGTTCGATCGCCTATGATACTAGGACCAATAGGTTCAAAAAGGGTTTGTGCTGCAGGTGTTGAATGATCTACTCTAAACAGGTGTGGCTTACAGGCTAGGGCTCATACATCCTTTCTTTCATTTATCAATAAGGCCCTGCCCAAAAGGACCGGGATCGATAAGTGAAAGTCATAAAAAATAAATCTTTCTCTTCGCACCTCAGATCAAGAGGAAGGGTTGCTTGTCAAGCTGGCCTATATATAATAATAAAAAATTCTTTTTATTTTATATTATTATATAATTATAAGAAAAATAAAAAGATTCGCTTTCTTTTAACTGGATCTTTCTTCTTTGTCAACGTCACCAAGGACCTATAGGTTTGCCTACTTTACTTATTAAAGATAATGAGAATAGGTTATTCAAACAAAACGGAAAAGGCCCTAATTAGTTGACCGACAATAACAAAAGCTTGCGAAACTAAGTAGGGCCTGAGGCCCCCTGCGAATCCGTAAATCTAAGGAGCATGCCGCAAAAATAGGATGGTCTCCTATTGCTTTCTCGAAAAACTTTTTACCAAATGGTTGTTCGCTACAGTCTTTAAGTCTCGCCTAGCCTATTCCCGCTGTTATCCAGGAAACTAGCGGCTCGCAACTGTTTAGCCGTTTCTCTAGGAGATAGGAGATGTGCCGCTAATTGGGTTCAGCACACAACCATCGTCCGGACCGTCTGCTACCAAGTACATGGGTTGGAACCCATAACAAACTAAAAAAGCACTTCTGCCGGTCGACGAATGCATGCAGAGGTTGTAGCAGTGTTGAATGAACGGCTTATTTCAAACCAGACCGGGTAACACTAAAGGTAGTCCCGATGTTAGATTCTGAAGAATCGACGGTTCTATTGGTGACCCATTCAAAAGAAGCTGGCCGCTTTGACTTTGATTAGCCAATAGAGTGCGGAGGGTGACGTGCTCCTCTTCATTTGTTCCTGTTAACGACCACAAAGCTCAACGCTGCTCCTGCTCGGTACTTGCCCACTTTTTCTTTTTTACTACTTTGACTTTTGAAGACTCAGTCCATGGATGTCATGAATCTATTGGCATAGAAATATCGAATCTTTTCTACGTAAGTTGGTTGTGGAAAGTTTGTTTGTTCATACAGGCAGTGTAATTTTTGGGATCTTTTGTTTGCTCTGCAAGGTAGTCAGAGCCCGCCAATTTTTCATTAAACAGGCATGATAGTCTTCAACTGCACAAAAGTTATGCGGAGAATTAGTAAGAATTGTGCCAGCCATCCAATTCTTAATACATGGCGAGATTACTCTACCACTCTATAAATAGAGGCTCGATAAATGTCTTCACTTCATCAAAATCTTTTCAAAGAAATTGAGTACAAGAATTGTATTTTATCCTATAGCCTGGCACAGCGGCTCGTCTTTTAAATTAAGTAGATAAAAAAAGTCTTAAATAGATAAGGAGTAGGTGAGTGAGTGAGTCTTTACTGACCTGAGCGATTTCGATCACCTAGAAGGCCTTATATTTGGAAGGTAACATCGCCAAAGCGTATCATCAGTTCTGACTACGAAGGAAGGAACTCGAAGTGAAGGGCGCCGTCTTTTGCGAGGCAACGATAGTTGGCCCTCTATCATCTTCTATCGGGTAGACTTGGTAAAGGGGCCCCTGCTTATTTCCATAATAAGAGTTCAACCGCGGTTTCCCTATTTTTTTGCGGCGGATCAAGTTCCTTACCAACTCCCACATATCGATCCCAACCTCTTTTCATTTGTTGTGGATATTACTAAACCTAGCCTAGCCTTCATAAACACTAAAGCGGACACCCAACTATGAAAAAGCTTCCTTAAGAGTGGCTTAGTTAGTCAATCTGGCCAACCGTCGTAGGAATTTCTACTTTTGAATAGAGCGCAGGCTAACTGATCAACGAGAAAGAGGCTCTACTCACTACAAACTAATACACCACAAGATCGAACTGCACTCATGCCTCCCCTGTATAATGTTGACCGACCCCCCTCTACGTAGCGGTTCTATCAATCATGTACGTAGGTAAGACCCTCCATTCTGATTGGCATATCATGAATAAAGAAAGCCATTTGAACCGGACGCGTTGTGCTTTTCCTTGTCCAGATGTTCGCCTTTCTAAGTCAAGTAATGGTGACCCACCAAAGACTAGAGCTTCGTAACATGTTGACGAAGGCCCCCGAACTGAGGGTTCGGTCAGCGGAAGGGACGACGTTGTCTCCCCCGAAAAAGAATAGCCGCCGACCGATCCCTTTGATTATATAACTAGGAGGAAACGTGTCACATTAGAGGTGAACGATTAGACGTATTCTCTAATCACCACGACGATGTTGATCCCCCTTTTAGTGGACTCAGCTATGAATATTCATAAAAAAATGAATGTGGGGCTCTTTCTTTCACTGCTAATCCCAAGAAGTTTCAACATGCTGAAACTTTCTATTTCGTCGAGCCCTGAGCTTGTGGTCCTCCTTCAAGTGTGGGTTCAATTCAATAAATTAGTCAAGTCAGTACGTAGCAGCAAGTATGGTGCATCGCCTATATATCGTTCTCGCTCGGGACCCAAAACGAACATGCCTTCTACCTACTGTAGTAGACCTTCAACCAGGCATTCTACCTTTATCGAATCGGAACCAACACCACTGCATTGTGCTCGAACAGTTGAGCTGCTACCGGCCAGCATCTTCCATACACAGATATAGCTTCATTCTTCATACCTGGTCTAGCCTCACAACCCTTCGCGAGTTAGTAAGAAGTCAGGGATAACCTTTCACTATCTAGGCGCCCTCGAAGGAGGGGTTCCATAGACTTCTTCCCCGAAGGTCAAGCTGTAAAGTAAAGAAGACCTATGCATCAGTGTACTGCCATAATCACATATTAGCTCGATTTTATTGACGGCTTGAAAACTAGCTATGAATTATGCATTTCCTTCTAAATTTTAAGCGGAACTTGAACATCTTCATAAGAAAATGGACTTTTTGTTTAATTTAACCCCACTAGCTAGTTGAATCAATATATGAGGCTCTAACACAATCAGGTGAAATTCAAAAATAGTCAAATTTATAAGTGGCAATTGAAAAATAACCATAATTTTAAAAGTAATTGAAATTTAGTCACTTTTCAATAAATATGAACGAAAACACTTTTTAAAATTCGAAAATTAGTCCAGTATAATATATTGGAGTTCCAGCATAATATGCTGGAAGTTCATACACAGGTGCTCCAATCTCCAGTATATTATGCTGGAATTTTCTATGTGTTGGAGTTCCAGCATAATATGCTAGAAGTTCATACATAGATGCATCAATTTCTAGTATATTATGCTGGAATTTTTCGTGTTGCATAAAATAATGACTACTTTTCAATGACTTTGCAAACGCTAATTATTTTTCAAGTACTAATCTAAAAACTGACTAGACCGTGCTATTTCTATACGTTCAGAACTAGGAAATATAATATGAGAACTCAATATCGACTGAACTAAGAATTGAGATGGGCTTGATTTGGCACGATGATTAAAAAATAAATCTTTAACCTAATTCAATCTCAAAAACTACCTAATAAGGTTAGAGTTTTACTAAATTATATAGGGAGATCAAATAAACCACTAAGAGACTATGTGAGACTCTTGACATATCCTAAAGGATTCAACCTTTGCAAAAGGTATATCCCCTTCTGCAAAATATTTTGTATAAATTAATCTTTTTTGCAGTATGATCACCGCCCAAATACTCCATATAAAATACTAGTGGGTTTGTTCCAATTTTAACACAGGTCGATTTCCTGTATCCTAATTACACGAACAACGATTCACGAATATAACATGTATCTACGAAGTGTGTGTAGATTTTGCACCTGCTCAAGGAAGGCTTGTATTCTTGACACTTAGCAGTTGGCAAGCCGCTTTCTCTTTGCAGCATTAATTTTTGTGGAGAGAAGATAAAACTGACCGTGTATTTATGGAGTTTCACTTTCTCGAAAAGGAGGGAATATAAGTTAGTAAAAAACCTTTTAAAAAGACCAAAATTAGCAGCTCAATTTAGTGGAGATATAAATGCTGATAAATGGACTTTGGGCGTAACTCAACTCCAAAAGCTAGCTTATGAGATGAGGATTGTTCAAGACCATATAAGGAGATCAAAGATGTCAAATCTCACTGATGTGGGACAACTCAACACACCCCCTCACGCCCGGGCCTGCACTCTGGAGCGTAGACAATATAAATGAGGGCCCAACATCGCTAATAATAATTGAGATGGGCCTAGCTCTGATACCATGATAAATGGACCTTGGATCTAACTCAACCACAAAAATTAGCTTTTGGGATTGAGTTAGGCCCAAGGTCCATTTATCACATGTCATTGATATAGGCAGAGTCACAATAAAAGTTACGGATTCAACAAGACTTTAATAACTTTAATTTAAATTTTATATTTTTAGTAAAAATTTAACTTAATATGTATAAAAATTTTATTTCAAATTTAATTTTAAAAAAAAATTATAATTCAAAATTCATAACTTTAAAATCCTGAATTTGAATTTGGTTTAACATACAAGCAATGGGGGCCAATTAATACAAGTAATGCAGCAGAACCAACTACCTAACTCAACGTATGATGTGCTGGCTTTATCTTACTTGCGATATTTTTGGCATTTTGTATATAAAATAATCCGTATGTAGTGATGGATCCACCTCACCTCTAACTCAGAATAACAATAAATGAATGCTATCTTCTCGAACGGCAACCAGATTCCAATAACTACAAGTTTCAAAACACTCTGGCTGTCGATAAAAATAGCACTTCTCTACACGTCTCTTAAAAAATAATAAATAAAATATATAATTTATTTATAATATTTATATCAATTAATATATAAATTTAATAGATTTTAAAAATAATTTGAAATAAAAAATTAATACTAAAGATAAAATAATATATATATATATATATATATATATATATATCTCAAATTTCTCGGTCCCATCGGTCGGCTGATGGGTTCAAACTTTTTGCTAGTTTCGAAAGAAAAGCCAAAGGAAAAAGAAAGACCAAACAAAGTTACGATCAAAATAAAAAAAAAAATACTAAAAATTTTTTATATTTTTATAGAGCTATACGGACTCGAACCGTAAATTCACACAAACGTGGCTGGCAAAAGTAGACAAATCCTGAAACGCTGCTTTGGGCTGCCAAGAATTGCGGAGTGCGCGTTGCTTACTCATATTCCTATCCATACATGTCAGCAGCTGGTGGTTACACTTCATATTATATCCACACGAAATACCATCTCCCGACACGAATTTATTCCATTTAGTTTATGGCGTAATAGAATTGCAATAATAGAATTTAGGAGTCTCTTGTTCAAATTTATACTCTTTTGGTTACTACTGCATGGTCTATAGACGCTAATAAATTCAACTTTTATATTGTCGCTTTTTACTGTCGTATTTATGTTGATGTACTTTTTAATGATACGCAAACGAAATATTTTTGGACCTTTATAGAGAAAAGAAAAATAGATTTTAAATATTTGTAATCAATCATTTATCATTTGGTGGAGGAATATATAGTATTTTATTGCTACAAGTATGGATTATTAAAAATAATAAGACATGGATTTGGATATTTTTCTTTAACTATTCATGTCAACTAAACGGGGGGTTGAAGGGAATTTTGTGAAAAGAGAACGGATTATGGGAGTGTGTGACTTGAACTATTGATTGGTCTGTGTAGATATATGCTTGCCACATAGAAATTCACAACTAAATATGTCTTTGTTCCAATCACCGTGTAAGTCCTATACAGAGGATAGGCTGGTTCGCTTAAAGAGAATTTTTTTAATGATCAGGTCCGAATTATATTGTACATGAGCAGGTTCCGTAAAATTCAGTATAAGTGAACTAGATAAAACGGAATCTAAGCGTTTGAATTAGAGGGAACGACTCCTTTCATCCATCTCATTATATTTCCTGGCCGCGAGAACTATATAGGTTAAATTATTTCTCTTATCCGTATGTCCAAGTCTACTAGAAATTACAATGGATGTCATGTTCAAATTAATACAGTAATAAAAAAGTCATACAAATTGCACTAAAAGGAATACTAAGATAGAGCTGCTTGTTTTATCGTATTGTACCTAAAATCACTAATTCTAATTTCTCTATAAGAAAAAGCTAAGAAAAGAATGGAGTAAATCTTTTGTGTGCTTTTCAGCCAAAGAAAACTAAATAGATGATTTCCTTTTTGGTAAATAATATGGGAATGAGAAAAGAAGAATTGGATCTAAGGAGTTATTTAGTACGAACACAAGTAATGCAAGGATTAATAATGCAAGTATTAGTAATGCCGGGATTGTAGTGCTTGGATTATTTTTTATCAAGTGTTTGGTTCATTATATTAAAAATTAGTTATGCAATGTATAATCTAAGCTTGTGTTTGGTTTAAAACTGTACAAAATCTTCTTTACAATTATACCCTTGAATATTCTTCTTTCTGTATATAAAGAAATTTAGAAAAAGAATTTGAGGAGCAGTTTAGTAATTTTAGGGTCTTATCCAGGTATAGTTAATGCAGGAATTAATAATCTCTTAGTTTCCTTGGTATTAGCTAAGCCCTCCTATGAGGTATAAGTAATCCATATATTAAGTATGTATAAATTGAATTGAGCAATCAAATATTATATTGACCGAATTAAATTTTTTATATAAAAATTATTTTATTTAATACAGCTTATCGAACGAACCCTAAAATGCTCGTGTCAGATTGGATTCAAATTAAATCCATCTCGTCTTTATTTTTATTTTTCTTCAATCAATACTGATCTAGAAGAAGAGCTAGTAATGATACTCACGTGACACAAACGTGACTACGTGAGGATCAGTCAAATCGGATGGATAACATATTTTCTTCCGGTCGCAGCACGTTTACATCTACCCACTTGTCCAAGTCCACCGAAGGAAAGCAATTAGCTGGAAAGTGACCAATTTGGAAAGTTCTCAATACTTTTTTTTTTACATAATTCACTAGACGGTATGTCTAGCGTTAATTTTTATATATGTGACACAAACTATAGAAATAGAAAGGGACGTAAATCTTATCTTTTTATTAAAAAAATATACACTTTTGATCATCCACACTTAACGACCAAGTATGCCTAAATAGCTAGAAAGTTCTCAATACTAGAATTTTGTTTGGCTTTATATTTTTTTTTCTAGTTTATTTTAGAAAGAACATTATATTTTATTATTAAAAGTTTTAAATTAGACGATTTATAGTCATATAAATTTATTTATAAAAAATTTAAACCCATAAAGTTTAAAATTAATTTTATTCTTCTTTAACTCAGTCAATCACCTAAATGAAACGGAAAGAGTATTAATTACGGTTATCCTTTTCAAAATAGAATCAGACTCCATTTGGAATATATTTCGCATATTCTTCCTCGCAAATGTGCGCTACGAATATCCAGACAACTTTTAGAGACAAAACAAACACATTAATCATTTTGGGTTTATGTGCTTTTTTAAAAGAATAACTAAATTAATAGTCCTCAAAATAATGGGTATTTGGGAGGGGAAAGGGAAAAAAATAAGAGAGTAGCATAAAATTTTTTTTGGATTTGTGTGCATTTTTAAAAGAATAGCTAAATTAATAGTCCTAACAATATTGGGTTTTTTTTTTGGGGGGGAAGGGGGGGATGAAAAAAGACAGTAACATAGAAAATTATTTTTTCAAATAAATATTTTTACTTTCTAACAAAATACTAGAAAATATTTTTCGGAAATATTTTTTCACTCACCAACTGTTTGACCAAAAATTGTAGCTTTTGGTTAAATAATTAAATCTATATGATAATGGATTAAACCTAGTCAATAATAATATTTCTATATATGAATTCCGAAAATGTGACTAATGTCAAACAGATATGATGGTAGATTGATAGCGATGTGCAATAACTATTCCAAAGAGTATGGGCAATAATGTAGCAGTAAATAGCAATAAATGACATTTAAGTAAATAAGAGAAGTGATTCACCCGATTAAGGATAAACTTCACGATTGTTCTTCCTGACAATGATAAGTGACAGACAAATATTAGAATGTTTGAATTATTCTCGGATCTGATGAAAAAGTATGGAATAATATGGACGAGAATCTTAATAAAAGGTAGTGTTTGTATCCTAGTAAGAGAGAGAGAATCTTTTGTCAAAAGTCTATTCTTATCAAATGAATGTCACATACCCCATATCATTGTCTCTTTTTCTATTTATATAAGAAATTTTGTTAATGAACCATAATAGTACAAGTGTAGAAAATATCCATTAGAATATTCTCTTTTATATCCTATTCTGAGAACTAGCCGTTACAACTTCATCAACGGTGCTCGACCTCGACCATTATTAACATCTTGACCGCCAACCTCGCTGCTTCCTAGTTGACCTCGATTGACGACGACTCGAGGACTTTTTCTTTTGTGTTATCTTATCTTAAATATTTTAGGGCAGATTTTGACCAATACAGTTAGTCCCTCCGCTTATTGAGGGTGGCCTCAGGTGGATTTGATGAGCGAATTCTGTTTACTGCGGTTGAAACGATTAGACGAGCTGATCAGGTCGTGATGATTGGGGCGAACAGGCAGCGTGGCCTTTTGTGAACCGCAAACTCTAGAGTTGTGCGGTCCATGAATCAGGGTGAGATCATGATGTCATGTCTCATTATGACGCGTTTTCCCCATGTGTTGCTTCATTTCGCATGCGTCTTTTGATTGAATCTACCGCTTAGTTTACGATGCCACGTAATGATGAACCAATTTCTCGGTTCCAATGCTTGAATTTCTATAAATAGGGGTGTGTGGGCATAATTTCAACCTTTACGAAATCTTTGCTCCAAACTCTATACCTTCTTCCTACTCCTACATTGTTGTACATCTTTTCTTTCTGATCCAACGATCCCTATCGTATTTAATTCTCTGTTATATGATACCTTTCTTTCTTTTGTTGAAAATATGTCTAGCATACCTTATAGTCCCAGCAAATAAATTGACCCGGTCCCTCTGGCGTTTCTTTTTCCTCCTCAAGATGGAAGCTTCTCGATGTGGAAGAGATATTTCCTCGTAATCCCGATGTCAGGTCTGATTTCTCGAAACTGCCTGAAGCCGAACCCAAAACCTTTAAATTGGCAACGAAGGAGGCTGACTTGTCAGAGCATAAGGCGAAGTATGGCCTTCCTAACCACGTTGAATTGATCCTTGTCGGGTGGGATGCGGTGCAACACCACCATTCTGGGTATTGCGTATTCTACGCCTATCCCTTTCACATTGGCTACACTTTTCCTCTCCTCCCATTGGCGGAAGAATTCTGTCGCTTTTATGGTGTTAGCCCAGCTCAACTCGCATCGTACGTTAACAAGCTCATAAGGATTCCCAGTTTGATGAGTTGGCCAGGGTCGAGGTCACACTTCAACATCTGATGCACCAGTTCGCCCTCAGCTTTTATAGGGCAGCGATGCTGCATCTCCACCACCGAGTAGGCAAATACCTGGTGGTGAAGATGGATGATAAGGCTAACCACCAGTTCTAGCTCAACTTTTTCTTCGTTAGAACTGATGACGTGATAGCCAACGTCGATGGCTTCCCTGAAGCTTAGAATTGCACTTGTAAGCGCCTCACTCCCCCGCACGTAGGTACTTGGTTTATTTGCTTAGTTATGGATTCTGACCCCTCGTCCTTTTCTTATGCAGCCAAGACCTCGCCTCCTCCCTTAGTCGTGGACATTTTTGGTTGGGTCATTCAGCTCCTCCCTCACATCGCGGGAATTCATGAGCGGCTGGGCTTCTTCAAGAGGTTTGGGCCGGCTCCCCCCTCGACTGGTAAGTTACTCTTGTGACGTGGGATCAGGTGAGCTCTTCTAGTGTTGTCTCTTCAATCCTTTCTTCACTCCGCTTGTACAGAGGTTAGCCAATAGGTTGGTCCTTTGAGGTCGTCCTCATCTGCACGGGCTTCAGCATAATTAGTGTGGATCTCTTCCCAGGTGGTTGGGAGATACTTCATGAACCGACTTAACAGTTTTCTCGTTGCTCTTGAACCATCCCGGCTCAACCCATTCTAAAAGGTTACGACTGCCATCCCTTAGGACACGTTTGGCAAAGTCATCCTTACTCAGTTGAGCCGCGCGAGAAAGTCCCTCAATTTCTTTCCAGATTGTTTGATGGCAAATATGTCGTTCACTCTAGCCTCGGCCTTTTTGGCTCCCGCGTGGGCCGTTACGAACTTGTCGGCCATTTTGTCAAAGGTTTCCATGGAGTGTGCTGGTAGCTGCGAATACCATATTAATACTTCTCTGGTGAGCGTTTCGCTGAACTTTTTCAGCAAAATGAAAGACACATGTTCCTTGGCGAAGTCGTTGCCTTTTACCGTAGTGATGCAATGAGTCACATGATCTTCGGGGTCGGTTGTGCCGTCCTATATCCTAAGGTAAGGCGGCATTTTATTGGTTTTTGGAATAGCATGTAGGGCTGGGTCATTACTGTACAACTGTTCAACGAACCGGCCGATGTCTCTCTTTGGCAACAGCTTGGGGGCGCCCAATATTTTATTGACTCTTTCCTGGTGTTCTTTTATTTGATCTCGGAGTGCATTGTTCTCATTCTCCATTTCCTCCTTCCTTTTCAAAATGGTTATGAGGGCGTTATCGCCTACATTATTAATGACATTGTGAGTAATACTTGTCTTTAGATGAAGAGGGAGTTGGTTGCACTGCTCGCCTGCTGGTTGAATCGTGCAAGTCCTTGTGTTTTTTGTAGTGGCGTCCCCAGCGGTCTTGTTGAGGACGCTGGTTAGCGTGTCTGTTAGCCATATTTCGAGGAGCTTTTTTACAACAGGGGGCGTCTCCTCCCCCATAGATGTGGAGGTTCCCTTACCAAGAGATGTTGTGATGCTGCAGTAAGGAGGTGGCGACCCATCTCGCCTAGGGGAGGCATTGGGTGTTGCGTCTTTGTCTGCTATTTCACATCTTTCATTGATGACGTTCATAAGGTTAGTTGGGAGGTCACTTATTATTCTCGTCCTTTCTTCTCGGTTACCTGTTGGAATTTGTACGTAGAAAGAAAGAAGATTTCGTTTTTGCTTTTTTTTTTTTTTTTACGTTAGTGACTCGTGTTGGTTGTAGATCTAGAATAAACTAAAAGCTTAACTAAGAAATCCCTACAGACGGCGCCAAATTGTTTGACCAAAAAATATAACTTTTGGTTCAAATAATTAAATTTATATGATAATACGTTAAACCTGGTTAATAATAATATTTCTAGTTGTGAGCTCCGAAAACGTTACTAATGTCAAATAGATCTGGTGGTAGATTGATAGCAGCGTGCAATAACTATTCCAAAAAGTATGAGCAATAATGTAGTACTTAATAGCAATAAATAACAATAAATAACATTTAAGTAAATAGGAGAAGTGATTCACCCAATAAAGGATGAACTAGATGGTTGTTCCTCCTGACAATGATGAGTGACAGATAAATCCTAGAATGTTCGAATTATTCTCGGATCTGATGGAAAAGTATGGAATAATATGAACGAGAATCGTAAAAACAAGGTAGTGTTCTTATCCTAGTAAGAGAGAAAGAATCTTTTGTCAAAAGTTGTTCTTATTATTTTCCTAATAAACCTTAAGAGTATAAGTGTAGAAAATATCCACCAGAATATTCTCTTCGATATCCTATTCGAAAATTAGTCGTTACAGCTTCATCAACAGTGCTCGACCTCAGCCATTGTTGACATCTTGACCGCGAATCTCCTACTTCCTAGTCGACCTGGACTGACGACGACTCGAGAACTCTTTCTTATCTTAAATATTTTAGGGCCAATTTTAATCTATACACCTACCAAACAATTAAAAGAAAAAGATGATAAAACCACTCATTTTCAACAAAAACTTTTTTATTTGTACCAAACACATCCATAGACGTGACTCGAGCACAGAATTTACCAACCAGCCAATATGGACGACATTCAACACAATTACATTTCATTTTATAGTAAGGGGCCTAAGAATAGTAATATCATACTCTGGAAAATTACTATAACAATTTACCAAAAAGAATTATTATGCCAGGCTTGATGCATGCATAACCGAAAGTGTTGAATCATTATGTTCTCCATGAATTCTTTTTTCATCCATTCTACATGAATTGACTTTCCTAGGAGAAAACCAAATAAACGTAAAAAGTAATATTACACAAGTACTGTAATGGCGGCTTTACAATCATGTCTCGTGACCTCTTGGACACGCCCCGTGGCGTCTTGGCAAGTCTCCCAATAGTCCAACAGCACGGTCGGTTCCGTGATCTCGACAGCTCCAAATGACAAACGTGCAGACACCTCTGTCGCCCCACTGATAAACAGCACCAGCGCCGCACACGGACCCTGACAGTACTATTGTTAGGACAAGTACTATTGTCAGGACAAGAAATATTACACAAGTACTATTGTCAGGACAAGAAATATTACACAAGTACTATTGTTAGGACAAAGAAATATGATAAGCATATTGATGCCTCTTGAAAAACTATGTTACCAAATTTAGACCGTAAATAATGCTATTCCTTTCTTTAGATTTTAGTTTCTTTTCTTTTGTGCATTAAAATATTACTACATTATTGTATCTAATTAAAAAAAATGAAGTTAGCATGATTTGGCAAAACTAGAGGGATAAAGTTGATGTATTGCTCTTAATTTAAGTCTGGATCTTTTTTTTTTTTTTTTTTTTTTTTTTTTTTTTTTTTTTTTTGCTTTTGTATTAATTTATGTCTTGATCACCAAGGAAAATAATTAAAAAAACATTAAGCATGAGAAAAGAGGGAGGAAATTCAACAGTTGAGAACGCGTCTGATCTACGTGAGAATTGATAAAGAGGAATATCCAAAAGCATAACCCCATTGTGGATTGAGAATATTCTTTCTTGGCAATGGAGATCCCATTCCAATTCCACCATCCTTAAATACCATTGTTGCACATTACATCTTCTCAAACTTCTCGTACAATTTCCATCTCCTTTTTTTGTCCAAAATTTCTTCCCCGTTTTCTCTCTTTATTTTTTCTAATACAATGGCTCTTAAAGCTGTTCATGTTTCTGATGTTCCCAATTTAGATCAAGTCCCTGAGAAACCTTCTTTAGCTCTGTATTCCACCCGCTTTTCTCAAGGTTCGTTTGTGTCTATTTTTAATTTGAGTTGTTTCACATTGTGTGGATTTGCAGAGAATTTGACAGAATATTGATTTTATGCAGGGGTTGAAATTGGAAGAACATCGTTCAAGCCATCGAAATTTTTAGTCGTTGGCCATAGAGGGAACGGGATGAATTTGTTGCAGTCTTCTGACCGGAGAATGAAGGCTGTTAAGGAAAATTCCATTCTTTCATTCAATTCAGCTGCTAATTACCCCATCGATTTTATCGAGTTTGACGTTCAGGTAGGAATATACTTTCTCATCCACCATTGTTTTTTCAATGTTTTCCTCTCTGTTTCTTTTTTCTCTTTTCTGGGGTTTTCCGGCGAATATTTTGTTTCGTGCGCACCGCGTGCAATATTTGTTTTTTTCCTTCTATCCACTGTAGCAAACCGTAAAGCCCGAAAATCAACAAAATTTCTCCGTAATAGTCACGACAGTTGTAAAATCACCTTCACTCACTACCGTTAGTTTTTGGGTTCGAGTCAGGCTGGAGGGACATTTTCGAAGAATTAAAAAAAAAAAGAAGAGAAAATGTCCGTCTTTTTTTTTTGGCCCATTTGAATAACTGTTGTAAATGGGATTTTGGACAATTTATTTTAACTCCAGAACCCTAAAGTCTGAATCTTGCCCGATAATTTGTAAATTCAGTAGGGTAAATGAAAATTAGGTAAAAAAAAATATATGCTAGTTTAAACCCGATGTTTTTTCCCATGTTCAAACAAGTAAATTTACATTGATATTCTATAATGATACTGATTTGGTCTCTCTTTTTCTCTGCTATCTTTTGGGATTGCAAATTAATAGATGTGTAAAGAGTCTTCTTGCTCTTTCATGAAAAAAGTTGCTGATTACTTGGAGTAAAGAGCCCCTTGGGCTTTGACGGGAAAGTAAAGAAGTAAATGTCATTTTTTGTAGGTGACAAAGGATGATTGCCCCATCATTTTTCACGACAACTTCATCCTCACTCAAGAAAATGTAAGCTCTTCCAAATTCTATATGATGATTTACCTTTTTCCTTTTGATGTACGTTGAGCTTGACTCTCATGGTTGCAATTATGTAATTTATGCAGGGTACAATCTATGAAAGAAGAGTAACAGAATTAACTCTTGCTGAATTTCTTAGCTATGGACCTCAAAAAGAAGAGAGTGTCACTGGAAAGCCTTTACTGAGGAAAACAAAAGATGGAAAGATTGTTAGCTGGACAGTTGAAATCGATGATTCAGTGTGTACCTTAAAAGAAGCTTTTGAGAAAGTGAATCCTTCTATCGGCTTCAACATTGAACTCAAATTTGATGACCACATTGTTTATGAGCAAGACTACCTCGTCCGCGTTCTTCAAGCCATTTTACATGTTATCTCAGAGCATGCTAAAGGCAGACCAATTATCTTCTCAAGTTTCCAGCCTGATGCTGCTCTACTTGTCAAGAAACTCCAGACTACTTACCCTGTATGTTCCATTTTATTAAAGTAGAAAAAACTTTGATTTCAATTAGTAGTACTATTCTCAATTGATTTTAACTTTTGACATTACAATCTTGCAGGTATTTTTCCTCACAAATGGAGGAACAGAAATTTACTATGATGTTAGAAGGAACTCGTTGGAGGAGGCCACTAAACTGTGTTTAGAGGGTAATCTTGAAGGGATTGTTTCAGAAGTCAAAGGTATCTTTAGGAATCCAGGAGCAGTTAATAAGATCAAAGAATCTAAGCTCTCTCTTATGACATATGGCAAACTGAAGTGAGTAATCAATATTGATTCACATGTTGTTTCTGTATTACTAACCAATGATCCATGAAGGAGGAACACTAACTGTTTTTTGTTTTTTTGGTGTCTCAGTAACGTGCCTGAAGCTGTATATATGCAACATCTGATGGGAATAGATGGGGTGATAGTGGATTTGGTTCAAGAAATAACAGAGGCTGTAAGTAACCTAGTGAAGAAGCCAGAGGAGGTTGAAGATGAGATTTTGCTTGAAGGGGAGGAGAAAGTTCAAAATAGACCTCAATTCTCACAAAGGGAATTGTCTTTTCTTCTCAAGCTTATCCCCGAATTGATACAATAACATGCCTGCTCACAACTTTATGCTTGTATTTCTACTGTGTCAAAACAAATTCAGTCAAATACCAACAAGGACATTCCCCACCATTTGGTCATTGTAGATAGTGTTTTTAAGCCATATAACAAGTTTACAAGCGTGAATGAGTGCTCACCCCTTTCACTGGGATTGTCATACTTTAGTGTAGAAATTTAGGTAGGACCTTCAACTTTTTCATTTTTTCTTTTTTCTTTGTAACCTTTACTACTTCTCGATCTGTCATTTTTTTCTGGCCATACCGGGTCCTATGTAATCGACTACTGTACAATATCCTTGAACCAGAGGTAAAGAAGCAAAAGTTCCATATCTATAGATACTAATCCTATTGTTTATTTTCTTAATTTCATGTGCATATTTTTTTTGGTAAGTGTGCATATTACTTTGCCATCTCCGTTACTACAACAGGATTTTACTATTAGGGGTCGTTTGGTACGAACATAAGTAATGCAGGGGTTAGTAATGCATGTATTAGTAATGCAGGAATTGTAATGTTGGGATTATTTTTTATTAGTGTTTGGTTCATTGTATTAAAAATTAGCTATGCAATGTATAATTTAAGCTTGTGTTTGGTTTAAAACTGTACAAAATCTTTTTTGCAATTATACCCTGAATATTAAAAATTAAAAGGGTTTGAGGGGCGGTTTCGTAATTTTAGGGTCTTATCCAGGTATAATTAAACCTGATATAGGTAATCCCTTGATTTTTTTGGTATTAGCTAAGTTCTCCTATGAGGTATAAGTAATCCATGTATTAGGTATGCATAAATTGAATTGAGCAATCAAATATTATATTGAACGGATTAAATTCTTATACAGAGATTATTTTACTTAGTAACGATCCCTTAGTGCGAATAGACTTCTGATAACAGCTTTATGAACACTAGGGCGGTAAGTGGTTGAATTGGACTAATTTATAAATGAAAATAAACAAACGAATTGGGCTAACTTTACTTGGATCAGAACAAGTTGAGTTAATGAATGATTCTAACGGAACATCTCTAGAGTTTACTTAGATTAATTGAGTTGAACAATTGTCATTGCCAATATTCTTTTCCATTTGTATGTTTATTTTTATAATTTGATTAATTACCAAACTAACTTTTTTCTCTTTGTAGAGAGTGTGAAAGTGTAGAGAAATAAAAATAAAAGCCAAACTCTATGGATGAATTTGAATTTTTGCCCAATTTGACCTATCAATATATGTATTCTCAGCCGAATCGTTCGGACAAGTTGTGTGTGTACACTTTTGTTGGCTAAGATTGACACCTTAACTTAAGGTAGTTGAGCACTTTTGTTGGCTAAGTAATCAACATTTTTTAAGTGGATGTCGATAGGTAGCTATGTGTGACATTTTTTAAGATGAAGTAGAGGGGAGATGGTTGTTATTGTTGAGTTGTCCCGCATCAGTGGGATTTGAAGTCTTTGATCTCCTTATATGGTCTTGAATAATCCTCATCTCATAAGCTAACTTTTGGGGTTGAGTTAGGTCCAAGATCTATTTATCATGTTCTCAGAATCAAGCTCATCCCAATTATTGTTACTGATATTGGGCCCCATTTATGTTGTCCGCTCCAGATTGCAGGCCTAGGTGTGAGGGGATGTGTTGAGTTGTCCCACATCGATGGAATTTTGTTACTGATGTTGGGCCCCATTTATGTTGTCCGCTCCAGATTGCAGGCCTAGGTGTGAGGGGATGTGTTGAGTTGTCCCACATCGATGGAATTTAAGGTCTTTAACCCAAGGTCCATTTATCAGTTATTTTTTCCGTAAGGAACAAAAAGAAAGAAAGTTCATATGTTAGTAGTCAAAGAAAGTTCATATGTTAGTAGTCAATTGCAGAGCAATTTGAGCTGAAACTGATCAAAAACTATCTTAGAGCTGAATATAAACTTTTCAAAAGTGTAGATGTCCCTATGTAATTTGTACTTCAGACCAATATTATTGGAGGAATGATGTAAGTTAACAAATTTGTGATACATCAAATTATTTAGTTTTATCCGAAAAAAATAATGTAATCTGAGATATGTCAAATTATTTATTTTCATCGGGTAAAATAATGAACTTTTATAAACAACAATAGGTTGTAAATGTAATACTGCATGTGGATGGACACCTAATAAATTAAGCCAAAAATAACTTTCTGTGGATTCATAGTGCGATGCTTCGTAGCAAGATAAACAATACGATCTTTACACAAATAACCGGTCATATTAATTATTTATAATTTTTAGTCATATACATAAATTGTAAATTGATTATACATAATTATACACACACACACACACATATATATATATATATTATGTATATATTGTACATTCACTGACTATTTTTAATTTAAGTGATAGAGTGGGCGGCTATTTGGGTTAATTCTTCGTAAAGAGGAAGAGCAAAGAGTCTACAAAAGAAGGGTTTAGGAATATTGGGCTTAGCCTTTTGAAGTTGAAGTTGAGCAGGGCTTTACATTGAGAAACGGCCCTAACAAATGGAAGCTCCAATGAGGAAATACCTTTGAATTAATTGATATTTTAATCTAACATTTAATGGCATGGGGGTGCACACTACCTACCAGATTATTGAATAATTTACCATTTTCCTTATTGAGAGGAGGGGAATCTGAGTAGAGCACCAATGAGGAAATACCTTTGAATTAATTGATATTTTAATCAAACATTTAGAGGTCGTTTGGTAGGCTGTATTAAGTAAAATAATCCCTGTATAAAATTTAATCCGCTCAATTTAATTTATGCAGACCTAATACATGGATTACTTGTACCTCATAAGAGGGCTTAGCTAATAACAAGAAAACCAAGGGATTACTAATCCCTGCATTAATTATACCTGAATAAGACCCTAAAATTACTAAACCGCCCCTCAAATCCTTTTCCTAAATTTCTTTATATACATAAGGAAGAATATTCAAGGGTATAATTGTAAAGAAGATTTTGTACAGTTTTAAACCAAACACAAGCTTAAATTATACATTGCATAGCTAATTTTTAATACAATGAACCAAAACTTGATAAAAAATAATCTCAGTACTATAATCGTTGCATTACTAATACCTACATTATTAATTCATGCATTACCAATTCCTGCATTAGCGAACACAAACGACCCCTTAATGGCAAGGGGGTACACACTACCTACCAGATTATTAAATAATTTGCCATTTTCCTTATTGAGAGGAGGGGAATCTGAGTAGAGCACATGACACAATACTTTGGGGCGATGGCCGGTGAAAGTTGAATATTGACCCTAGCACAGCTTTAATTGGGGCTTGGTGTGTTTTATTACACGTTTCCCACTGTCTACTTATCTACGAGTCAATTTTGGAGATGATAGTTATGGTCATAGTCATGGAGTCCGTGTTTTTCTTTTCTTTTCCTGAAGACATACATAAGACAAACCTCCCCACTCCCCCAAATGCCTAGTCCTTTACCATTTTTCTAGCTGGCCGAGGATGCTGTCGTTGGCTTAAGAGAGAAAATTTCAAACTCTAGCAGTCAGTCCACAGATATGGAAGAGCAGAAGGAGGGTGCAAAACCTGCAGGGGACACAGTTGGGAGCTTAAATCTGCCCATTGGATTTAGGTTTCGTCCCACTGATGAAGAGCTATTGGTTCACTACTTGAGTAAAAAGATCTTTTCCATGCCTTTGCCTGCCTTAATCATCCCTGAAATACTGGATATTTTCGACTCATTTCCCTCTGACTTGCCTGGTAATTCATTCCTTTTTCTTGACCAAGATTAGCCTTTTTTCATCTTTAGTTGTGTGTAGACTTTATTTTGATAAATGAAGCTTGGGTCTAACTCAACTTAAAAAATTATCTCATGAGATGAGGATTGCCCAAGATCATATAAGGAGATCAAAGACCTCAAATCCCACCGATACACCGATATGGGAAAACATCAACATATTTATCCTATGTCATAATGTATTACGAGTAGATGTCATTGTCAGTTTCTTATTTATTTACTTGTCAAATCACAATTTATAGCAGGGGACTTGAGGGAGAAGAGGTATTTCTTCAGCAAAGCAAATGGAGATATAAACAGCAAAGGGTGCAGCAGATTGATCACTGGCAAAGATTGTTCTGGTTATTGGAAGGCCGTTGACCAAGGCCAGTTAATTGTGGTTCCAATTTCGGGTTCTGCAATAAGCGACCAACAACAACATCGGCTACTTCTTGGAATGAAAAAAGCCCTTCGATTCTACCAAGCAACGCGTTCTGGATATTTAAGAACTCGTTGGATTATGCACCAATATTCCCTTGTCACAATTTCGCCCTTTGATCAGGTATGAACACTGAATCCCGTGAACCATCGAGTCTTTGAACGCAAGAAAAGAACGCGTTGCACCGAAGCCATTAGGCCGAGGGCACGTCTGCCTGAGCGTCACGCCAAAAAAACAAAACTTAGCTTCCTATGTTCGATCCCATATCTGTGTTATTTACATATAATCTTAACTTCGTTCGTCGATATGCAGAATGTTAACATGATGCAAGTAGGAGATTGGAGCATCTTTCGCATATACCAGAAGAAATTACTAATATCCAAGAATGTGAGGACTAAGGCAAATGGTTTTGCTGAGCAATGTAAGATCAAGACAAATATCCGAAAGAGGCCTCTTAATCAAGTGTTAAAAGACAAGGAAGTTCCCATTTAGGCTCTTCCTCTTCAAAATCAGCAGTCACTTACATCTCTTCTAATCAATTACTGGAATTAGATCAAGAAGCTAAGCAACCACTTGATACTTCAGATTTTATGTTTTGTTTTTTTCTTGGACCAGCTCAGTAATGAGCATCCACAAAAGCTTGCTTTAGTTTTTATTTTAACAAAGAGAAAATTGGCAGCACTTGGCGTTGTCTTATAGTATCTATTTGGTTTCGGTTCTTCTTGTATGGTTGTTACACGATTGGAGCACTATTTTAGAAAAACGGTAAAGGGTCAAAAAATATTCTTATATTGTTAAAAATAGTTTGAAATTGTCCTCCGTTTGAGTATCAGTTCATAGTTGCCCCTATAGTTATACTATTGTTCAAATTTATTCCTGATTTTAATTTAGGAGCAATAGTATAACGGTGGGGGCAGTTACGAGCTGATACTTAAACTTGAGGGTAATGTTAAACTATTTTCGATAATATAGAGACATATTTGGCCATTTCCCGTTAGGAAAATGACATCAGTTAGGCACGTAGGGACATGTTACTTCGCAAATTGAGACCTGTATATCAAAAGCTAGCTAATGAACGAAAGTTAGCTTAATGTTAAGAATATTTGATCTTTCTGCGTTTTCCTATCTAATTATATATCGACTTTCACTTCGGATTTAGATTAATTTTAAGAATAAAAGAGATTAAGATGCACTACTAAAAATCAGGTAAAAAGCGATCGAAAAAAACGACCAAAGTTGGTCCCTATTAGCCAAAAAGTGACCAAAAGCAATTATTTTTTTTTATTTTTTTGAGAAGTGGGAATACTTATATTAATATTTAATATTAAAGTGGAGTAGCTCAGAACTATAACAAGTCAATTCTGTATTATTTAACAGCTCAAGATTCCCATTGTCACCCATCTTGATAAGTCAGACATGGACAGGAAAGTCAAATATCATACAAACATAATAGTAGCACTATTCTCGACTTCTCCAGAAGACAGAGTGGTAGACAAACGAGTCTCTCTGAATAGAGTGCAATAAATTAATTAATGAAAGTAGAAACGAGGCACTTTTCACATTATCAGAATAGTTTTGCCTTATTGGTTGTCGTAACTTGTCCAGAAGTGGCATTTATTACAATTACAAAATAAAAACAATTACAGATGGATCAGAATTCAGAACTTTGGTAACGGGAAAAAGAGAACTGCAAATCTGCACTGCAATAGAGAAGAAAGAAGAAAGATTTTGGGTTACATTTGTTTGTTCCTGAGGGGTGGTTTGGTAGGTTGTATTAAGTAAAATAATTCCTGTATAAAAATTTAATCTCTCGAATATAATATTTAGTTGCTCAATTTAATTTATGCATATTAAATACATGGATTACTTATATCTTATAAGAGGAGTTAGCTAATAACAAGGAAACCAAGAGATTATTTATATCAGATTTAATTATACCTGAATAAGACCTTAAAATTACTAAATTGTCCCTCAAACCCTTTTAATTTTTAATATTTAAGGGTATAATTGTAAAGAAGATTTTGTACAGTTTTAAACCAAACACAAGCTTAAATTATACGTTGCATAGTTAATTTTTAATACAATGAACCAAACAATTGATAAAAAATAATCCTATCACTATAATCCTTACATTACTAATATCTGTATTACTAATCTCTACATTACTTGTGTTCGTACTAAGCGATCCCTAACTCTCAAAATAGCACACCTTATTATTTACAGCTTTTTTTTTTCCAGACGTGTGAATTCTTGGCAAGTTTCTGAATCGCCTAGATAACTAGCTAGGCCAAAAAACAGAAGATAATGATAGTAGAGTAGTTAATAGGTTGAAACTAGTATAGTAGGCAGTACTAAAAGCAGGCAATGAGAAGTACTAGCAAACTCATTCATGTTTTTCGTGTTTAATTTTGAACTCCAATATATGTCATGTCACTTCACACTGTTTTTTAACTGTAATAGTCTATCGATCTTATAATATAAACAATCATTAAATCATTATAGATTTAACTCATTATAATTTTTTATACATACTTAATTATCATTCTTCGATAATCAAGAATGTACACATTTTATCTTGAAAGATAAGGTTTACGTCCCTCTCCATCATTGTATCTTTTTTTGTATTTATAAAATTAATTCCGGACACACTGCTCGGTGGATTTGGAAAATATATATATGTATATATATATATATATATGTCATCCACATTGCTTGTTTGGATGTATGAGGTGAAGAGAGAGGAGTTTATTAGAGTTTTACATTATGGTCGATTTCTTCTTATATAATCTTGAATATATAATCCTCATATCTAACTTTTCTGTTGAGTTAGACATGAAATTTATTTTCTTTATCGTGTGGCTCACTGTTCAATTCAAGATGTTTGAATTTAGTGCTGCGCAGTTGGGTTCTCTTGCAGTTTTATGTAATTGTGAAAATTAAAAATTAGTGTCACACATATATGCACTTATTTTTTTATTATGTTTACAAACAAAAAGAAAAAATCAGAACTTTTCTTGTTTATTCTAAAATTTATCCAAAGCTCCCCAACCTAAGTTAAACAACCCATATGTAGTTTCCTTAATTCAGTAAGTAAAATTCTCAACCCCTCCTCCCCACGTCTAAGCTGGAAATGATCACTGTGTTTATTGTTGCTTTCAAAATATGATTGTAAGTCTAAATATCATACTCACAGAGATTTGTGACTAAATATCAATAAAATTAAACTACTGTAATTAATCTATCAAGCGATTTTCTATAGCATGAATATTTAACTAAATCTAATCTAGAGTAGTAAAGTAAGAAATTAAAGAGAATATGTTAGCAATTTTAGAGACGAATTTAATGGAAGGTGATATTCTAGAGCTACGTGTTAGCTAACAATCTCGTTGAGTCTTCCATTTAAATTATTTAATTAATTTATCCGATTTATTGGTTGATAGGGTTACTATTGCTCGTAGCCTTCTCCGAAAGTACTACTCACTCATTCAAGCTAACATAATCGCCTCTATTCCTATGGAACTAGGATTAACAAGGACGCATTAATAATTCCCGTATAATAACCAAGCAAGGCGATTAAGTATATCCCTATCCTAACCGCAAATCTGTTCCTGATAATTAGGTTCAAGATGTCGCTCTACTCAATTTTCTATGCAATCTAGAATTCTCTCTCCCGATTTCAATCCTAGATTCGTATATAGTATTCAATTGGTGATCAAGCAATCAAATAATTAAGCGCCAGATTGAATAAATAAACCAATATGGTAAAATAATAAGAACAATTCAAGTTTCAAACCACAACATTCATGTAGCACCCACAATTCTAGAACAAATAAACTATAAAATTAAAAGAAGAGAAGAGAAGAAAAACTAGTTGAAAGCCTCCTCCAAGTGTGATTTGTGTTCTCTTCCTCTAAAGTGGCGTGTTCTCCCTCAAAAATATGTTAGATCCCATCCAAATTAGGTTTAAAACCCCTTATATACGAGTTGGGACCGTGTAGGGCCGAAATAATCTTTGCCCTGACCGAAGTGGGAAAAAATTTCGTCACCGCGCTAAAGGCAGTAACGATTTGCAATTTTACGTTCAAATTCCTTGGTTGCCTTTGAATTGAATTTCCTTCTTTATTTGTCTTTCACTTGAAGGGGCAAACACCAAAGGGTGTTCCCCCATTTTCTCCTATTTTTTTATTCATTTAATTTAATTTCTTTTTCTTCTACGTTTTATTCAAATATGCTCCATATCTCTTCATTTTCACACCGCTTTATTCCTACACAGTTAAATATAATATTAAGCATAAACTGATATAATTAATACTCATACGACGATTAAAGTATAAGAATGTGAGACGGCAATAGTTAAATATATGTATTTTTTGCCGAACGTCACAACCCCACACTTATACTCTTGCTAGTCCTCGTGTAAGCATTAGAATCACTCTCAATAAATCAAGCCTAGAAACACCACCACTTCGGCTGATACTAACAATTAGGCCCTATAGCAACTCAAACCATCAGATATATACTTCCTCATCATCGTGCAAGCTATACAAGTCAACAAACAAACAACAAACTTCTAACCTCCTAACCTCTTAGAGGGACTCTAACTCACCAAACTTGAGCTCGCTCACCTACTCTGTTAAAGAAGCTAGTAAAACAAGTGCCCTCACAAGAATAAATAGTCCATACACTCGAATCAAAAATGAATATAATTTAAGAACTTAGCATCAAAGAACAACTCTCTCACTCACAAAGAATTCACATATATGCACAAAGAACCATAGACTTGCCCATTATGTACATCTCTACTAATTAAGTATGCTCGAATAGAATCAAATAGGACTTTAACAGGTTGTAATGTTAGCTAGAGGACGAGTATGAAAACTATATGAGAGTGACTTACACTTCCCTAAGCACTTTGCACTTTTAGACTTCATCATCCATTATTTTCATCTCTTAATTTTATTTTTCAAGCCCTCTCCTCATCCATTGTTTCACAAATATTTCCTCATATCAAGAACGTTTCATCTTTTTTTCAAAGCAATTTTTTTTGTTCTCTTTTTTTTCATGTCACTCTCTTCAAGAGGGTCTTTTCTTCACTTTTCAGCTATCGTTAGTCACCATTTTTCACTTAATCATTATTTTCTTCAAATTTATCAATTAATATCACAGTCTAAGCAACAATGCTCAGGGAACAGGGTGCAACAACTAGGGATTCAACAAAAGGATCACGGCAAAATACGGCTTCCAAACAAAAGGTTACAGGCTCAACGGGCTGTTTACTGGTACAATATCTGAAAAGGCTAAAATTCACAAGACATATCAAAGAAAGCCTAATATCATCTTCTAAACAGATCAACACTTTTATTTCGCTTCAATAACACGCAGGGCAAGTTCTAGACTAAGATGCAAAACATAAAATATATGTAAGAAATCTTCACCCCACATGGCACTAGTATTAATCAAGATGGATTAATTCTATCTCTAAGACAGACAGGATCATAGTGAACGACAAAATAAGAATAAGGTATATAAAGAGTCACAACACTGAGATTATGTGTCAGAAAGTCTGTTATTTTATTCATTACTCAAGCACTCAAAGGAAAGTATTACTCAAGCTCAGGCTTAAATATGCTAGGATTAAACAAGTCACAAAGGTTTTTCTTCTTCCTCTTTTACTGCCCATAAAGAAAATCTAATCCTAAAAATAAAAAAGTTTACCCGGTTCAAGTTACATCCCCTAAAAAAGAATCGATGCAAAAAGAAAAAACAAGGGGGATTCTTACCTAATTAAAACTACTAGAACAAACAGAAGTTATTTTTGGATTGTATTTTGTTGGACTTTAATCCCTCAAGAAAGTTGTCCACAAAATCCATTGTCGGGAAAGTCCAAGTTATTTTTTTTTTAATTTTTGTTTTTTTAATTTTTTTTTTACAAAAATCACTAAACTAAGAAAGAGTATTATAACTAAGCTAAGATAGCACAGAAAATCACCCGACAATCTCCTCATCTCACACTTAAAATAGTGCAATGTCCTCAATGCATCCAATAAATAACAAGAGGGTAAAAGAGACTCCCTGGTAGGCCATTGACCGAAGCATCAGCAGCTCACGGGATACTCAGACCTCTCCCAGGTATGATCCTTTGTGTGGGCACCCCACACTTCATTCTAACAACCTGCTCGCCTTTGCATACTTCCTGTTAGCTTTGACTCCATGCTCCTACTCCTACAAAACACAAAAATAACACTACAAACAAATATAAAAATATATAGCGTTTGATTTAATGTCACGGCACGATGCCATCACTTTCACCACTTTTCTTTTCACTTTGAGGATATGAATTGAGCTCCAAATTTTACATTAATTTTTCTGTCACGTTCTTGGCGCGGTTGTGTGAAAATAAAGAACCAAGTAATTGATATTGTATTTTGCACTTCTTGTCCTTTAAGCGAGGGATGTAATTTTATCTCCTTGGCATCACAAATTTCAGAATATATGCTCTTTGTTCCCCATCTATAGACTCCTCCATAGGCTCGAATGGATCAATTCTCGTGTCACCAACCAAGCACAAAGTTAAAAAATGGTTAGAATGAGGTCCGACGTAGCTCCAACTCTAAAATCGCTTCACTTTTGACATCCTCACTTTTGCACACTTCCTCAACCTCGGCATCATTAATAATATTGTGCTCGAATAGTTGGAATTCCTCTTTCTGCCCCACAAGGTGGTTAGTATCCGCAATAATTTGTTGTTGGGCATCAGACGTCTCAACCTTTTTATTCAATTGAGCCAGTTGAGCTTGTTCCTCTTGCCAAGATTGGCTTACGATATCTGCTTCTTCAAAGTTATCTTCTTGTGGGAACTCGCTCTCTTCGTCGAGTTGAGGTTCTTCTCGAAAATTAGCCATTAATTCTTCCATTCTAGCATGCAGTCCTTTTTATTGTTAAAGCAATCTTTTTTTGAATTTTATCTTGTTACTTGGCTATTGCCTCACCATGTCCATAATACGGGCAACGCGTTCCACATCCTACATTTCATTGCGCCTATCAAACTCATAAACATTTTAGAGACATCATAATAAGGACTCAGGAAGGGTAAAAAGAATTAGGACAATCATCCCAATGGCCACCTTGACAACCACACACATTATAAAAATTTCACTCATAAGATTGAGATTCATAATTTTGCCACAAGTGTGGTCCTCCATAATATGGACATGGATCATCAGAATAAGAATAACTAATATTCGATCAATTCTCATTTCAAGATGTCATATAAGAAAAAAAATAATTCTAACTACACTAAACTAATATTAAGAACTTGAATAGATATAAAGCAAAATTCTAATCTAGAAAACAGCTAATTTCTAAGTCCCGACAACCGCATCAAAAACTTGTTGCTCCCAAACGTGGACGCAAGTATACGTGGCCGACAAGTAATATAGGATTGTAAGTCCAGATATCATACTCATAGGGACTTGTGATTAACTATAAATAAAATTAAACTACGGCAATTAATCTATTCATCTAATTTTCTAAAGTATGAATATTTAACTAAATCTATTCTAGACTAGTAAAGTAAGAAATTAAAGGGAATAAGTTGGCAATCTTAGAGACGAATTTAATGGGAGGTGATATTCTAGAGTTACGGGTTAGCTAACAATCCTGTTGAGTCTTCCACTTAAATTATCTAATTAATTCATCTGGTTTATTAGTTGATATGATTAATATTGCTCGTACCCTTGTCTCGAAGTATTTTTCGCCTATTCAAGCTAACCTAACATCTATATTCCTATGGAATTAGGATTAACAAGAACGCATTAATAATTTCGGTATAATAACCAAGCAAGGCGATTAGGTGTATCCCTATCCTAACCGCAAATCTGTTCCCGATAATCAGGTTCAAGATCTCGCTCTACTCAATGTTATATGCATTCTAGAATTCTCTCTCCCGAGTTCAATCCTAGATTCATAGATAGTATTCAATTGGTGATCAAGCAATCAAATAATTAAGCGCCAGATTGAATAAATAAACCAATATGGTAAAATAATAAGAACAATTCAAGCTTCAGACCACAACATTCATGTAGCACCCACAATTCTAGAACAAATAAACTATAAAATTAAAAGAAGAGAAGAGAAGAAAAACTAGTTGAAAGCCTCCTCCAAGTGTGATTTGTGTTCTCTTCCTCCAAAGTGGCGTGTTCTCCCTAAAAAATATGTTAGATCCCCTCCAAATTACGTTTAAAACCCCTTATATACGAATTGAGACCGTGTAGAGCCGAACTAACCTTGTCCTGAATGAAGTGGGAAAAAATTCCGTCACTGCGCGGAAGGTAGTAGCGATTTATGATTTTACGTTCAAATTCCTTGGTTGCTTTTGAATCGAATTTCCTTCTTTATTTGTCTTTCACTTTGGGGGACAAACACCAAAGGGTGTCCCCCCATTTTCTCCTCTTTTTTTATTCATTTAATTTTCTTTTTTTTTCCGTGTTTTATTCAATTTTGCTTCAAATCTCTTCATCTTCACACCATTTTATTCCTACACAGAAATATAATATTAAGCATAAAATGATATGATTAATAATCAAAAGACGATTAAAAATACAAAAAGATGAGACAACAATAGTTAAATATATACATTTTTGGCCGAACATCATTTATCGTTATAATGCATAAATATTCTAAAAGCTTAAAACCGTTACACTTGGGAACATTCTAAAGTTAGCTTCTTATTGAAATATGAAATATGAAAACCTTCTAAAAGATTTGCGTACACTTTACTCTTCGCAAACCCCATTGGCTATGTTATTGTTATTGTTATTGGATTTAAAGAAGTGCATATAATAGTTCCGGAATATGTGAAATTTGAAATCCTTGCATATAGGTTTTTTAACTTGGGTTGAGTTGGTTTTTTTGATGTCATGGATTGGGTTCCGGAGTGAGTGTTAATTTGGGTCAGGAAGCTTTTTCAGTTTAATATGTTTCTTTAATGGAATAGTATTGATTTTCGGCCAAGACTTCACCATTTTTGGTTTAAACAAACTCCTAAAAGATATTATAGGAAATTTAATGAAAGTTGAGGAAAAATTATCAACTATAAGTTGAACGACCTTTTTTGTCGTTAACCTTTTTTTTTTGGTGGCAAATTATAAGGTTTTATTCATAATAAAAGCAAACCGCAAAGGAAAAGTATAAATAAGGGGGACAAAAGCTCGATTAGTGTCGCCTATATACCTTGACTATATAATTACTACTCTGCGCCTCACATTGCTTGTATAGCAGCCTCATGTTTATGAACTTTAAAAATCCTCCTGCCTAGACTGAATTGTTTCCGTCGAAATATATGATGTAGGCTCAGTTTATTTGAGAGTAGAACGAGCAAGAAGCCCAAGCCCAAATCATGTGCTCGGATCCTCAACTTTCCACCAAGTTGTTACATTTTTTAGGCCTGCAAATTCACTCACCAAATCTAAGGGCTAAGTCCATTATCCTTTGAAGAATTAAACCAAATAGCCGCTTACACTATCACTTAGGGCTCGTTTGGTAGGCTGTACTAAGTAAAATAATTTCTATATAAAAATTTAATCTGTTCAATATAATGTTTGATTGCTCGATTCAATTTATGCATATCTAATACATGGATTACTTATACCTCATAGGAGGGCTTAGCTAATACCAAATAAACCAAGGGATTACTAATTCTTGCATTAACTATACCCGGATAAGATCCTAAAATTACTAAACCGCCCCTCAAACCCTTTTCCTAGATTTCTTTATATACAGAAAGAAGAATATTCAAGGGTATAATTGTAAAGAAGATTTTGTACAGTTTTAAACCAAACACAAGCTTAGATTATTCATTGCATAACTAATTTTTAATACAATGAATCAAACACTTGATAAAAAATAATTCCAGCACTACAATCCTTGCATTACTAATCCCTGTATTACTTGTGTTCGTACCAAACGACCCCTTGGACTAAAAATAGAATGTGAATGTATAATATATGTATATTTTATGTATTACATGTATATAATAATGTATAATTAATGTATAATCTATGTATATGGTTAAAAAAATTAAACAATTAATATGACCGGATATTAAGTGAATGCATTATCTTTTCCTTTATTTGGGTCTTATCTTATGGGACTTGCTCATTCGTCCATCTCTCTCTAAATTAATCAAGTCTAGCATGTTGCCAATTATGGATGCCAACCGTTTTAACAAATTTTCCCCCTGCCCTTTTTATGCTAAATTGTTCTTTATTAAGAATGATTATTTCTCCTATATATTTTTGTTGGTATATAAGTTTGAAAAATTCACTAGACTTTGTTTAACTATTTGAAGAAAGATAAAGAATCTTGTGCAACGAGAATAATAGCTGTGCTTCAATTTCACCAGTTTAAATCGAATATATGAATATGAATTTATGGACCCGTTTTGGCTACTCCTTTTCAAAAAAAAGAAAATCGAAAATATGTTTGTTCATGTAATTAGATCAATTTTTATTTTATTTTTTTGAAAAAATATTTCAAAGTCACAAAAACGTGCATTTTTTCATCCACTCACAAAATTTTTAGTTTTTTCAACTAAAATACGTGTCCAAACTTCAACTTCCAAAATTATATTTAAATACAACTTTAAAAACTTTTTTTTCCTTTAAATTTCAAGTAAATCTATGTCCAAACGCTAGTATGGAATGAAGTTTCTGATGCTTAGATAAGAGCCGGGCCGGATGTAGTAATGCCAATGGCGGGTTCAATTGAATCCATAACTTTTGACACGAAATAATAATTTATATATAAAAATAATAGATATGAACCTACAATTTCAAATATATAACGAGTCAATGTTAAATTTAAAAGGTTCATAGAGTTTAAATCCTCGGTTTTAGGCGGTTTGGGTCCGGGTTCCTGGGCCCACGCGAAAGGCGTGGGCTACAGCACACGAAAATATAAAAATCGAGCCGAGTTCTCGTTTCATTGGCTAAAAATGTCAAAAAATGAGGGACGGTCATTGCGGGTCATCGTCACATGTTCCTTAGGTCCTATCCTAATGTCCGGATAAATTTTAGGCTATACGAGTCCGGGTTTCTGGGCCCACGCGAAAGGCGTGGGTTACAGCACACGAAAATATAGAAATCGAGTCGAGTTCTCGTTTCATTGGCTAAAAATGTCAAAAAATGAGGGACGGTCATTGCGGGTCGTCGTCACATGTTCCTTCGGTCCTATCCTAATGTCGGGATAAATTTTAGGTGATACGGGTCCAGATTCCTGGACTCACACGAAAGGCGTGGGCTACAGCACACGAAAATATAGAAATTGAGCCGAGTTTTCGTTTCATTGGCTAAAAAGGTCAAAAAATGAGGAACGGTTATTGCGGGTCGCCATCACATGTTCCTTAGGTCTTATCCTAATGTCCGGATAAATTATAGGCGATACGGGTCCGGATTCCTGGACCCACACGAAAGGCGTGGGCTACAACACACGAAAATATAGAAATTGAGCCGAGTTTTCGTTTCATTGGCTAAAAAGGTCAAAAAATGAGGAACGGTCATTGCGGGTCGCTGTCACATGTTCCTTAGGTCTTATCCTAATGTCCGGATAAATTATAAGCGATACGGGTCCGGATTCCTGAACCCACACAAAAGGCGTGAGCTATAGCACATAAAAATATAGAAATCGAGCTAGGAGAGACAACTAGAATAATTGAAAATAAAAGGGGAAATGTTTTTTTTTTAAATAAAAAGGGAAAGGTAATTAACCATGGCAAAAAGAAGAAAAAAAGAGTATGCAGTAAAGTGTAACTAGTAGAAACGGAGACGAAATTACAAAGATGGGTCAAAGTAGAGACGTGTTAGCAAAGAGAGGCAGTTGCCTTTCTGACTTGGGCGCATGACATTAGAATTTTCTTTGGTAAAACTAAAATAAGCTCCTTTTTTCCTCTGTAATGCAAATTATACTACTAATTTATTTTATTTCAATTCTAATAAATCTAAATTCTTCTCCGGCATACTGCAGCCCGTCAAAATTATACTGCAGAGAGAGAGAGAGAAAGAGAAGTGTGTGTGTGTGTGTGTGTGTGTGTTTGTGCGCGCGTTTGTTTAGGTGAGAGAGAAAGAGAGATCAGTGAATTGAAAGAAACAGTAAATCTGATTTAGAGATGAAGTCGTCTTTGGGAAAGCTGAAGAAATTTGCACTGCACAATAAGGAGAAGAAGGATCCTCAGATTTTGTTGCATTTGGATGGCCTCTCTCAGGCTTCTCAGGTTTTTTCTTGTTTTTTGCTTTCTTCCCCACTCCCCTTCCACCATTCCTCAATTAGGGTTTCCGATTCCTTTTTCTTTGCTTTGCTTTGCTTTTACCCGACCCGTATCCGTTTTCTCACTTGCTTTCAATCAAAGTTCCACCTTTTTTATAATTCTCCTTCTGTTACTTGTGGTAGTGCTGCTCCGAATTCATCTCCGTTCAAGTTACGAATCTGATTTATCAGTCAACTATTCAACTCCTCTTACAGCAGCTTTTCATCTCTCTCTCATTTTCCTGTTTCATTGGTACTTAATTTTTTAGCTCCGTGGTGCTATGTCTAAAAATTTCTTATTTTCCTCTTTTTGCAGGATATGAAAGACATGAGAGATTCCTATGACAGCTTACTATCTGCAGCAGCTGCTGCAGCTAATAGTGCATTTGGTACACACTTTATCTGCTATATTTTTCATCTTTATTGTTAGTGGCATCGCTTTTGAAACGGGTTGTATGGAAGCATCTAAAGTTCACTTCCATGTTTCTCAAAAGAGAGTTTGATAACAAGAAGTGCCCTATAGATATGGGAAAGCTCACTTCATTTGCAGTGTGTAACAGGATCATCAAATGTAAATATCACCCCCCCCCCAC
>MCJB01014612.1:205444-225392 GCA_002018475.1 Nicotiana obtusifolia
ATATATATATATATATATATATATATATATATATATATATGTCTGGGCCTTATCAGAACAATAGTACTTTTGGGACGTTTAATCCAGGGTGAACTGGTTATAAAGGGAAGGAGGGATCGAAATATTGCAAAGGTAGTAACATCAATGTAATGCTTAATTATTAGAACAAATAAATTAAGGTACAACTGTGTGCCTGGGCAGATATATCCAGTACAGTGTTGAATGGAGCAATCAAGGTGCCAAGTCTGTTTGTTCAAACATATGACTTGATGTTAGATTAGCTTTGAACTGGTTGGTGAAGCGGTCCTAATCCATTTCAGGAAAGGCTCGCCCAAATTCGACCTACAACGTTGCCTCTCTTTCTCTTTGTGTTTATATATGTTTTCTTTTGGATGAGAGTAGAAGTGATGTTTGGTTGTCGAAGTGAAAGGAGATTGAAGGCCATATATCCTAGTACGTCCCATAAAAGGGAGTGTCGGATGACGCAGTTGCTGAAAATTTCATGCAGAGGCCACACAGCCAATCCTATTGAATTCTTTATTACTTTCACTATTTAGTGTATTTATATACATTGGGGAGTGAGCATAAGTTATGTCACATTCAGACGTCTTGTTAAGAGGTACCTGGGCTACTTTGGTAGTCTTATCTTATGAGTAAATGAAGTACTGGTGTGACAAACAAGACTTGCTCAATTGGTAAAAGCATCTTCACCCATGACTATTAGGTCCTGAGTACGATTCACCCATGACTATTAGGTCCTGAGTACGAGTCACGCAGGAGGGGAAGTCCACTTATGACCATTAGGTCTTCAGTTCGAGTTATGTTGGAGGGAAAGTGTGAAAACATTATAGATCTTCCTAATTTAGGAGAGAAAAAAAAAAGTGTAGGTGTTAGCTTGGGCACTTGCGAGCGAGAGGGAATATAATACACAGCAGTTTTGGAAACTCCGACAGGAATTATATGATGATAATGATAGGCAGCCATACATTGCACTCTCCTCTATTCAGTACACAGTACAATACCACTACTCTTAATTAGCTCTAGTTTAGTTCCCTCCTCTCCAAGTCTCCATCATATATCACCAAACCAATTGTTTCTTTTTTAACTTATATATATATATATATATTCCTTTGACACGTGTCTCCTAATTGTCATCTACTGTAACAAACAAACACATAACAATCACTGCAGCCAAGTAAGTGGGTGATTCCAGTTCTCAGTTCTCAGTCCTCCCTACCTCTCCACTTCCTGTCCTTTTCTTCTACATATAATAATATCTTCTTTTTGTTCAGGACGTTAATTAATTACTACTCCACATCAGAGCTCTTTACTATAATTCTAATTATTTTTAGCTTTTCTTTTTAAATTTCCCCCCTTTTTGTGCCTCATCGCGATTTCTAATTCACTATTCTTATGGTAAGAAGTTACGTCTCATTCATGTATGAGAAAGCTGAGAATAAAAATTAGCAAATTTCACATCTGCGGTAAATTATGTGCCCCAATCATTTAAACTTATGAAACTAAGCGGAATTCGGAAGAAAATAGAGTAATGAGTATAGAGTCAAGGGTGCCCATCTTGGGCAGGTAAGGTGGCAATTATCAATCTTTCAATGTTACATCAAAGAAAGAAAAACATAAAATGTTTTAATCTATTTGGCTTCCCGTCAAAGTGTAGTTTCTCAAGTTGTCATTCAGGCGTAGTACTAGTTGACATAACGTTGGTGTGTATCACCATACCTCTGGAATAGGAGTAGGACTCCATTTTAGGATTGTTTAGTAGTGTAGCCATATTGGGTAGGGTGTCATTTTAGTGATTTATTTGAATTCAAAGTTGAATATGATTAGACTTCCCTTTAATTTTGTGTGTCAGAATTATAATATACTACAAGGAATTGTTGAATGCAGATACACATATCCTCACATTCATCTTGTCAATCACTCTTTTCCTTAAACATATGAAAGTTGTTAAACCCCCTCCCCACCCACCCCCCTCAAAAAAAAAAAAAAAAAAAAAAACACTTACATCATACCTCGTATCCTTTAAACCGAACCAGTGTGTACCTAATCCTTTCGTGGGTCGCTTGGTAGGTTGTATTAAGTACAATAATCTCTGTATAAAAATTGAATCCGTTCAATATAATATTTGGTTGCTCAATTCAATTTATGCATACCTAATACATGAATTACTTATACCTCATAAGAGATTTAGCTAATACCAAGTAAATCAAGGGATTATTAATCCCTGCATTAACTGTATCTGGAGACCTTAAAATTACGAAATCGTCCCTCAAACGCTTTTTCTAAATTTCTTTATATATAGAAAGAAGAATATTCAAGGGTGTAATTGTAAAGAAGATTTTGTACAGTTTTAAACCAAGTACAAGTTAATTTTTATTACAATGAACCAAAAACTTGATAAAAAGTAATTTCATCACTACAATTCCTACATTACTAATCCATGCATTACTTGTGTTCGTAACAAAATACCCCTAAATTTTATGTGTTTACTTATAATAAACCAAAAAGATTTGCTATTAATATGAGTTATCATTAGTGATTACATGCATGCAATTTGATGATGACAAAATTAGTAAAAAGTGGAGTGAAGTGCTCCCTAGTGTACAGGTGTACACTAATTGAACTACTGCAGAAATGTGGGTAGAGATAGAATGATAGATAGATACAAACAAATTAAACAGAGGCAGAGGCACTCTCTCTCTTTCTCTCTGCTCTGCCAAAATCTGTCACCATATTGCAACAATTCCCTGCTCTCAGTACGTACTGCTTCTCCTCCGTCCCCCGTCCCCCCACCCCCCCCTTCCACTTTTTCTGATCACTACTCTCTCTATATATAATAATACTCCACTCTCTTCATTTTCACATACATTTCTCTCTTTTCTTATATCTCCAGCTAGAGCAAAAATGGCCGACCCCAGCCTAGTTTACGACTTCTGGAACCAACAGCACTCTAATTCCACTGAAATGGTTTTGCTGTCTGATATCAATGTTGGTTCGTCTCTGAATCAGCAGCAGCAACCCATTACTATCCCAAAGCCTAATAAGCCAAAGGTACAACCTGCAAGAATGTTCTCCTGCCTTTACTGTTCTCGCAAGTTTTGCACTTCTCAAGCTTTGGGTGGACACCAAAATGCTCACAAGCGTGAAAGAGCCGCTTCTCGTCGTACTATGTTCCCGGTCACCAGCACCGACTCCGACACCCGTAATATGGTACATTTCCATTTTCTTCAAAACAACAACAATGACAAGCAGGGGCTGGAGCCCAGTTTGAATAATTATCCTCTGATGACCGGCCAGCTGCTGCCTGAACAAAACATCATCGACATTAATGGTAACACTAATCATACTACTACTACTACTTATAGTAACCCCTACGCTCATTACTTTAGCGGCCAGCTCCAAACACCATCTTCAAACAATATCAACGTCTTTAACCCCTTCTCCTCCTCTGACGTTTATCATCCTCCTCCAGTACCGACTCTTGGACTTGGTGGTCATCATGTCTATTTTACTAGTGGTGATGCTACTCTCTCGACTGCACAGGATTTGTCTTCTATGGATAATCACCAGCTCAATCTTGACCTTACCCTTCGTTTGTAAGAGAAATTGCCTGGGTATTGTGGGTTGATGCTCTGTGTTTTCCCTTTTTTCTAGTCTTAGTTAGAGAACGACAAAGAAATTCAGTCTTATTGGAGTTTCAGTCTTTAGAATATTAACGAGCTACTGAAGCATTAGTTTGCGATAAAAATTTCAGGTTTTTGAGTTTTTTTTTTTCAAGAATAGAACGAGCAACGCAAGCAGCTACAGATCTAGTTCATGTACAGAACGAGCAACTCAAGCAGTTTTAGCTAGCTAGGTACTAAACTACTTCTGTAGTTAAAAAGTTTTACAGATGAATATCATGAATTCTGTTGAGCTTCTTTTCATTTTCATTTAAGTTTGTTCCTATCGTAATTAAACCAAAGCAAATTCTGTGTGAAGCTAATGTTTCCTCTCCTCTTTGTTGATAGTTCCAAATGAACTGCTTATCCAATTTGTACAACAACTGGTATATGCGTAGTATGTTTTGGAGAGGCCGGGGTTGAGTAGGGGGAGAGGGTTAAGAAAACTGAAGCTGAAATAGTGATGGTGGCTCCCACTTAATAAAATTTTAAATTCAGTTAATCGATTAGTAATTTTAGTTTGGGTGTGTGAATAGAGTATATATAAGATAACTGATTGTTATGGATAATATCATAATTTTGAGTAGGAATAGTAAGGGTTGTAGTACTCCCTCGTCTTATATTACACGCCGCTTAAGAAATATTAATTAAATTAGAAAAAAGATTGGACTATTCTATCCTTATTTATGTCATAAGATATAATTTCTTTTTATTGAATATTTATTCTATTTATGTGTTATCTCCATCTTCAAGAACAATTATTACTAAGGGTAAAAAAGAAAAAAATAATAATTTCGTTTTGAACTTTTAAAATGACAAATCATTTGAGATAACTAATTTTAGTAACTACGTCCACTAATATGAGATGGAGAGAGTAGTAGTTATTTAGAGTTGCATGCATGCATAGTTGAGAAGGTATACCCTATAATGTTCAAGCAATGTACTAAGGATAAAAAAAGAAAAAAATAATCAATTTCGTTTTGAACTTTTAAAATGACAAATAATTCGAGATAACTATTTTTAGTAACCACGACTGTTAATATGAGACGGAGGGAGTAGTAGTTATTTATAGTTGCATGCATGCATAGTTGAGAAGGTATACCCTATGATGTTCAAGCAATGTGTAATTAATGCGAATGTGATGTATGTCTTATTAACTACTTATGTTATTCAATTATGGAGCAGAGAAGTGAGTAAAAGAAGTAACAAGTAGGTTTGTCTTTATTTATTGATCAAGTACTAGTTAATTAATTTTTACGTGTGTTTTCTACAGTGGATAACATAATACAGTGAGATATATACCCCCATTTATTCTGCTGTCGTGTTGCCCCAACAAAGTGAACATTCTGTTGAGCTTCACAACCAACGTAACCCCTTTTTTATTACTTTACTGCAAAATAAAAACCATTCCTAACTTGTTCATTCTTCTGATTCCCATTATTACTTAATGTATACACTACTAGTTCTAAAATAGTATACCTTATACTCTGCAACACAACATTAACTACTGCTACCTCCAGAATAGGGAAATCAATTACTATTACGTAGTTAAAAAACATCCTACATATACTCGTTTATTTTTAATGGCACATGTAATATTAGTATTAGACTTGCTACAATCGCTTTTACTGATTTCTCTTACTATACTTAGGACGATCAATGGAGGGACCACGACCACCTAAACGTCTTTTGCCTAATCAAATTTGGTCCCTTTTTTTTTTAACTTTGTTTCTATATTTTCTTGAGAGCAAACTTGCAAGAAAATGTCTGATTTTGTTTTTGATAAGCCTGTCCTTGAGGTGGCCATATAGGGTGGTAATATGCCCGCAACTCACAAGGTTCTCGGCGCTTTTGGCTATTATTAAAGAGATAGAACTAAAACTCAACTCCTGATTTATGTACGCTTAGCTTTCACTTTCCCTCACGTCAACAAGAAGCTCAACTCAAACAATAACCTAACTATTTTTGTTGAGTTGTCCCGCGTCGATGGGATTTGAGGTATTTGATCTCCTTAGGTCTTGGGCAATCCTCATCTCATAAGCTAGCTTTTGGGATTGAGTTATACCCAAGGTCCATTTATCATACTTTTGGGATTGAGCTAGGCCCAAAGTCCATTTATCATGGTATCAGAGCCAGACCCATCTCATTTACTGTTACCGATGTTGGGCCCCCATTTATGTTGTTCACAATTCAAAGTGTAGGCATAGACGTGAGCAAGTGTGTTGAGTTGTCCCACATCGGTAGAATTTGAAGTCTTTGATCTCCTTATATAGTCTGGGCAATCTTCATCTCATAAGCTAGTTTTTCAAATTGAATTAGGCCCAACATCATTTATCAATATTTTTAAAAACATTTTTTTTATTACATCATGTGAAGGGATCGGAGGGGAAAGGGGATTAACCTAAAGATTTAGGGTACGTAATTGATGAGGATATGATGAAGGGGTCCACCTAACATATCAACATTTCCTTTATGACTCCATCTTTTGACGATGAGTGAGTTTTCTCATGCCACATTATGCAAAGGTTGATCAACTCGCACCAAAATGCTAAGAGCTTTAGAGTTCCTTCTCTTTAAGCTTGTTAACCCAAAATACCCCAGAAAAAAGAACTTGTAAATCAAATCATTGCTTACTTATGGTAAAAACAAAGAAAAGAAGGTAGCACCTTTTTTTTATTTTGTTTTTCCTTTCAAAGACGAAAGGTGCCATATTTATCAAAGGAAAGGAAAAGAAAAGAATTAGATACGTGAAGAATAACTATAGATCAAAGGTGGGAACTTCAGATTCAAAACCATGGCTAGCCTGGTAAACTATCCGGGCCATTATGTTCCTATATGGATCATTCTCTCTTTTCTCCTTCAGGAAATGAAGGCATCTCTCAACCTCAGACTTTACTTCCAAGTATAATTCATGTGCTTTTTCCCTGCTTTTTAATTCCTCCTTCCTCCCTGCAACACCAAGAAAAATGATATCAAATATCACCTCCAGGCTTTCCCCAGCATGGAAGGTTAATACTGTGATGTACTCTAAGAATTACCTTCTGTTTCAATTGGCTTGCCGAAGTAGAAGTAAAAACGACCGGGAAGTTTTGGAAGAATGATTGGAAGATGTACATCTTGGTTTGCAACCTCTCCTTCAATGTCACTTCTGTATTCACATACAAGACAACATCCCCAGGTGAAATTTAACTGTCACTCAATCACGTGGTTCGCAAAGTGGATTTTAGCTCAACTACCTTCTAATTAGCCAATCTTTCTTCAAAGTTAATGTTTTAGGCTAAGGTGCAATATTTTCAATCATAAACTTAATCAGTCAAATAGGTGATACCCATAAATGCTAAGGAGAGGTTATCGCATTACAAATTGTACGTTTTAACTGGTCTAAAAGCTTGAACATGTTAAGTCTTTAAAAGTAATGGACATTTCTAGTCTTCTAGCAAGATGACAAAGACCCCACCATGGATTTCCACCTTGCAAATAAGCTTCCAAATATTAAAGCAACTACATTGACTATCACAACATAGAAACTAAGGGTGTGTTTAGTATGAGAAGTCATTTTTCATAAAAATGTTTTCTGCGAACTTTGAACTTCATATTACTTGTTTCAACTACCACTTGGACATTATTATTGATCTTTACTACTCAAAATTTCATCAAACCATTCTCCTATGTGCTAACATTATTATTAAATCTTTAATATACATTCTTTCGTAAAAGATTTTCCACTCGCCAACCAAACAGCACAACGAACCAGGAACACCTTTTCCATGAAAAATGATTTCCATCATATCAAACACACTCTAAGTTAGATAAAATAGGAAAGAACAAACTTGATACCTTAGCTTCTCCAGCTCATCAGTTAACTCCTCTATCCCAGCCTTGAAATAGGGAATCTTCATCAGGTCATTGTAATCAAGGAGCATCTGTTGAAACTTGAAAGGTTGGTGAGTGAAAAAGAGGATGAATTATAGTGATACAAAAGTTGCTAAATTTCCTCCAATAAGGAAAGCTCTCAACGTTACTCGCAGCAAATCAAAAATTTAGAATAACACCCCGCCATAGAAAAGCATATTCATTTTATTCCTTCTTCAAGAAAGAGCTTTCTGTCGAAGTAATTGAACCAAATTTTCCAACTTTATCTTTCAACATAAAAGCAAAAGAACATTTTCTCCATGCTAAAACTGAGTTTTGGAGGGATGTCAGTTAGTAGAAAGTCTTTTTATATTGAGTAAAAAATCATGACCAGCCAAATAATAACTATATTTCTGCTTACAAGAGCTGCTCTCTTACAATCTACTTATGGTACAAGTTTTGATATATCCATTTGTAAACTCTGTTTCTTTTCCCTTTCAAAATGAGAATTGTGTAACCTCAGCACCAGAAAAAACCTAAAGGATTCAGTTCGATTACTAAAACACTGTTACCGCTCTGAAGCCACAAGCTGTTTTGTGCCAGCAAGCCTTATCCATTTGCCTTTCAACAATGATTTCCATCTTGTTGTTATAAGTATTCAACATTGCTTTAAGCATTTCTTTTTATTTATATTTCTAAACGTATTTGTGCATCCCAAACAAAACAAGCTCAACTTTTGTGGAGAAACACATGCACCAGAATAGATGTGCATGTGCTGATTAAAGTTATTTCAAAGAATATAAACTCATGAGACTACCTGGCCAATATCATCTTCTCCCACCGTACCAAAAGGTATAATTTTCGCTCCAAATCTAGCTGCCATCCTGACAAATTCAGACTGTTCTGGCCAGAATAATTTGTACTCCTCCCCCTGAAGTTAGAAGACCAAACTGTTAGAAGAGCAGTAGGCTTTTATTTTCTGCACATTGGCTATTTAAGTAATAACCTTATTCAACATTTAAAACTACAAAAAATATAGCTATTGTTCTAAGTCAATCTCCGTTTACTTCAGAAAATATCGTCCAACAACTTACTTCAGTGCTTAAATTTGGCCTTCTCGTTAGATATACGCCGTATCAAACTTTCCTTAGAACCATAACATTACATCTTGAGAAATCAACAGGGTGTAACTTTCACTTTTGTTTCATCAATATGAAAAATGACCATCTAATTCTACAGTTAGTGATGGGGTCCAGATATTACAAAGTTACATTAGCTCATATATAGTTGTAATATCAAATGCTTACAGATGACAGATTCAGTTTCCAAACGGGAATATTCAATTTCCTATAATTATTAATATCTTTACAAACATGCATATATGCCAAAATAAGTAAGCAAGAAAGAGAGAGATGTGTATCTTTACATACAAGATAGCTGCTCCTACCAGATGACATTAATAAGACTAATGTTGAGCCTAAGATACCGAATCAACTGATCTGCTGGATGGTGCAGTGGTTTTAAAGAAAGAGAAGGTTAGCAATCGACTCATTAACTGTTTCACATGACTTTATGTTTCAAGTACAAGGGAAAAATCACACGAATTAATCACAAAGCTTTTAAGAGATGCAACCCCTCCATTCTTAAAATGAAATATAGAAATATTCTGAGTAGCGCATTTCTTAGCAATATATTTTTAAGTAAATAATACCTTCCGGTGAAGAGCTTCCCGCATACCCCCGGGATACAGCAAAACATGGGATTTTGATGATAAAAGTTTATAGAAGTTAGTCGCTGACACGGGAACTGCACCCATAAAACGGAAATCATCATACATCGATAACACAGGCATTCTCCCCTCCCCTACTCTCTGAAACATCAAAGGATGCGCTATGCCTCGCAAGACAATCTTTTTCTCATTCCACAAACGGGACACCAGAGGAACTAGTTCAAGTCCAAGCATCATGTGATAACCTACGAGTAAGACCGGGCCTTCAGAAGGAATTCCAGTCAGACCCCTCACAATATTTCCATTCTCAAGAGTTGATATCATTACAGGGTTGAAGGCAACTTCCATCCATCTGTGTTTTGATCAGTCATACAAGTATTAACAGTTAAATAAACTTACAGTTTTTTTGTTATTTATCAAATGAAGTAAGTACATGTTGAATAGCAGATGCAGATGAGTTGATTCACTATGCCAATAAGAGTTCCTGACTAGCTTAACCCTATTTAAGTAGTTCAAAGGTAGCATCTTATATAGAGAAGCAAGACCCGCCAATAATATTTTTTCAGCATGGAATCTCATTAACTATCACATAGAGCACAATATACAACTGTAAGTGACCAGGAAGCAGATTATGCGGCTCTACAGTCCCCTAAAGACTGGTTAGCGTCTTCCAACATGGTACAGGACAACATACCTGTATGGTTGATACACACTGTCAAATTCAGAAGTGCTTGGTGGCACAAAATCTTTAACAACGTCAAGGTGCCTTCCACGTCGATAAAAATTGGCACCCTTTATGACAGTTACCAAATCAAAGCCATCTTCCTGCACAAAAACTGCAACTCAACATGTACCCCAGCATTTTTTTTTTTTTTTGGGCATAAGATTTGGTATGAATGCTTTAAAAATTGGCAGTATATATTTTTGGGGACTTGAAGTAACCAGCTACATGCATGCAGCACTTCGAGCATACAAAGTAGGCTATTGCATGACTATATAGCCTATTATATAAACTGCCATTACAACAACTATATGAATCCTCACTTACTATTAGCCTATTATATAAACTGCCATTGGTACTGATTATTTCAGTTTGAAGTAAGGCATGTAATATGCCACTGTGAAATTTTTATGGAATTATATTGATAGTAATTCCGTTGGAAGGCCACACTGAAGTTGGTACTTTTTATCTTCAATCTTCAAAGATAAAAAAAAGTAAGTAGAAAAGTGCTATCAGGATTGTAGCATTCCTGAAATCCTAAATTACAGCAGATAATAGAAAATGAGAGAAAAAGCTACAAACTTCAGCTGGTATACAAACTGCATGGATAATTCCAAGTTGGAAGAGAGCAGTGAATATCCCAATACTCAAAAACATATAAATGAATGACCAGGACCTGTATTTTGCATAAGCAACTAGAAAGCACACTATTACCAGGAAATTGCAAGTACCAAAGAGACAGAGGGCTCGCTATCATCTTGCCTCACTATGCATCTGATCCTTAGATTCTTTCTCTTACTTCATTTATCCCTAAGCCTCTTCATTCACTAAGAAGCATGTTCTCTTTGTTCCATTTTATTAAGAGGCATTTTCTCTTTTATTTTCTTTTTTATCACTAAATAAACCTCAACAAGACTTCATGTACAGGTTTTTTGAAAATTCTATCTATATTTGATGTATAGGCTAATCAAGAAGTTCTCTGCTTTGTTTTATTATTTGTTGACAAAGATTTCTCTAAAGAAAGTCCCTCAACTATTACCATTTGATTAGCAGTTTTGATTATGGTACCTAACAGAAGTCATTTATGGAGGTTGGAAAAAGGAATTGGGTCCTGAGCCGAGGATCTATCGGAAACAGCCTCTCTATCTTCACAAGGTAGGGGTAAGGCTTCATACACACTACCCTCTCCAAACACCACTTGTGGTTACACTGGATTTGTTGGTGCTGGTGGTGGAAAAAGGAATTGGGTCTGAAAGGGCTTGGAAAAGAAGAACAGCCTACCAGGAGAAGAGCATGACCACTATTATTAAATCTCCGGATCTCACAGTTTGGAAGCATGTGATGAAGCCTCTCACCTTCATCTTGGCTGGGTATCAAGTGATCCTTTCCACTGCATAGCAATAGAACACTTAGTCATGCATAGTGACAGTCGCGAAAGCTAACCTGAATTAGATATTGCTCGAAATGTCTGGAAAGAGAAGAGAATGCAACAATTCTAGTATACACTAATAAACTTCATGTAAAGATGGCAAGAGAGAGAAAATCAACTATTTCCCGGGAGGGAGGAGGGGTTTAAAAATCTCTCTTTCATCAAATTTGACCAGTGACACGCTGGAACTCTGAAGAATTACCTAGAAAGTACCAGAGTCTGAGCTTTGACAGCATGGAGGCGAGAATTGACAAAAGATGCAGCTGATTTGAGCATCTTCAGCCGCCAGATAAGTGTTTCTACAGGTAAAACATCAGCCAGCACCTGCGACCTATTTCATCATTTTCTTGCTCAAACTGACTACAAGAGAAAACTGAATGAACATATCAACCAATAATGGACCACTAAATTAAAATCTTTGAAACCATTGAAGTATCAAAGCTAGAGTGGAAAAAGAAGATTTCAACATAAATAAACTTGGTGACAAATCTTATCAATGCTAAGGAGATGTCACAAAGAATAAATTGACGAAAGGTCCAAATGCAAAATAAAAAAAAATCTAGGGGTGAAAAATTTAAGAGTTAGAGGGATGACTTTTGCATTTAACCAACTGAGTTAAGATTATTGAACCTTACAGATAAGTAGGATGAGAATGCTACATCACCACGAAATAACTCAGCTACTGCTTGTTGCAGAGGACGCCCGTTATCAGGCATTGCCACTGCCACCCTTGCAGGAACACCTAATCATTGTAATTGAGTTTCACACATCAGTTGTCAGTTCATCTAAAAGTTTACCACAAAGTAAAACACAGTTAACCAATTTAAGCAAGAAAAACGGCAAGCATCGCTTAAGTTATTTAGTCCTAATCAGCAACAACAATATCAATATCAACAACTACGCCTCAATCCAAAGCAAGTCAGATCGGCTTTATGAATCCTCACTCTTCATGTCGCTCCATTTTGAGCCCATCATATTCCTAAAAGTACCAAACGTAAATTTATTCGTGCAAGCGCTAAAAGCTTAGGTGACGATTTATAGACATCATAAATCAGATGAACATGAACATAAATGCTTTATCAAGAGAAGTTTAAAGGATAGTATGTAATAACGAGGTGAGGTGTTTTACCAAATCTATTGCTTCTTAAAGAATTATGCATACAGCAAGCAGATCTGAATGTTTTTTTCAATGTTGGGATTAAGTTCTTCAAGTCATTGGTTTATTCTGGCTCAGCAGTCAAGCTGTTCGAGTTGACTGGATTTGTGGTGCAAGTTAGAACAATCATGACCCAGAATAAGTTGCTGCACACTTAGATGAAGTATGTGTTGCCTCATCTAATACACACATATTTTGGAGAAAGATACAATGCAAAGTGAGATGCGTGGTAATAGATCGGCAAGCAAACATCTTACTATGTAACTGGAGAGCATGTTAGCATGCTTTTTGCTCCTACAATCTAAAAAAGCAACTCATACAATTCTAGTCCGCGAGATCTCTGATCATAATGATTCAGAATAAATAATAGTCCTAAGCTATGATCATTTATCCACCAAACCAAATAGTTCACATTTCATCTAGCACAGTAATCTAGGACATGCAGGAAAAGTTTTTTGTTTTTTGGAAGATTTCCTGAAAACCCCAGACTCCATGGTGTGGGATAATATTGGTATGTTGTTGTTGTTGTAACATTTCCCGATAAAATGAGTTAGGAAATCTTCAAAAGAAGTTAATCTTTCCTGAAAAAATCATCCAAACAAACACTTCCAACAAAACACAAAAGAAAATCAGTTTCTGGTAACTTCAAAACAAATGCCACAAAAAATATACAACTCAGAGTTGTTAAAAGTTATCATAATGCTAGTTCAGCAAGTCAAATTTCCATCTAGTTGAACAACTATACTCATAATTAGAGGATGAAGTTAACAATAACCTGTCGTCACACTTAGCATTTTAACCATGCTTGGATGGAGTTGGTCAGGAATGGCTTCTGACAACAATATCAGATTTTGCAGCTGAGATTCACGTAGACACGTGGCTGAGACACATCTTTGCAATGAGAACTATGAAATGCTTCAGGCAATATTAAATCTTCTCAGATAAAATTACAAGCTTCTGAACCTGGGTTTGCCAAAATCAATGCAAGATCAATATGAGGATTACGAGCAGCAACAGCAAGTGCTAGGCATCCCCCAAAAGATTCTCCAAGAAGATAGATGGGCCGTCTTGGTGCATGGTGATGCTCTGACCTAACAGTTGCTTCAACCAGGTGCACTAGGTCTGCAGGACAATTAAGTGGAAGCATATCCCGCTGTTACTTTCATTTCAAATGATAAAACCAGCACACAAAGTCACCAGTTTAAAGGGGTAAAAATGCTTAAGATGGAACACGACAGATTTGTCTAGTCACATTATTCAAATTGTGAAGTGAACACGAGTTAAATTACACATTACAAAGAAATGCAAAAAGCACAAAATATCAAGGCAAAGACATTTCATGTTAATGTTTAAAGAATAACTGAAAGACTTTTATGCACCGCTCACTCCCACTTATTAGGTGATTCATAATTATCTCATTCAGCTGAACCTAAAGGGGCCGTTTTTTGCAAATTACATAAGATCTGTATCTGTTATGCAACACTAAGAGAGTTTGACTTCAGTATATGATAATAGTTGTAATACATCCTCAGATCATAACTTCTAAATTTCCATGTGGAATCATAAAATGAAGCAAAATTTAGGGGCAGCAGCACTTACTACCATTTCCACTCTTTAAATATTCTTATTCAGCTGTTTGGTTTCCATATATTAAAATTCTAGCAAGCAATTTTCCAATTGACAGAACAGGAGATGAGGAAGGAGAGACCTGTGAAGGATGTTCGATCTGTAACTGGAACATGGAGACACCATATATTGAAGATCCTTCATGTATGGAAAGCACCACCCAAAAAGAAAAGAAAAGAAAAGAAGAAGAAGAAGATGATGACTTAACAGGATATCGTTATCCAGTACAACACAAACATCTTAAGGACAATAGTAATACTGAAAATCAAACATTTTAATTCCAGCATCGTGCCAGAAAGATCAATTAACAAACTCACCTTCCAAGTCTCTTATGATGCTTTATAAGGCCAAGTCCGACACCATCAATCCCTGCAATGTTCCGAGTAAAGAGAATTGCTTAATTAACTTACAGATTTAGCTATTTAGATCAATGTATGAATAGTTCACAGACGCTGACACAGAGAAGGATATTTGTCTAGTCTGTGTCATATATCAATACTTGCACTATGGCTTTGTTCACAATGAAATAATTGCACCACTGAACAATGCAATCAATTATAAATTTTGCCATTGCAGCTATTTGAGAGGATGTTAGTATTACTGTACAAGAGGATCAATAAGCTAGAGCTCATTTCTACGTCCAGCAACATTATATTTGATTAGATCCTTTTGTAAAACCAAACATAGTTAAGAAAACAACATAAGATGATTCAAAAATTTATCACATAATGTGTGATGGACATACTTAAGATTCTACTAACGATGGAGTATTATTTTATACAACAAGTTTCTAAAATTTAAATCTATTAACCATTCACTTTAAGTTCAGATGTGATATTTTTTTATTCAAACTTATATCTAATTTTTTATTTTGCTATTTTCTTTCATTACTACTTTTATACAAAGAAGTTAAACTAATATCTTAAACTTTGTACTTAGTTAAATAACGTAAAATAAAATTGGACGGACGGAGTATACTTTTGGAGCTAGGAATCTAACGAAAATACAATACACATATGCAATATAACAATGTAAGGAAGCAAAAACGAGGCATGTAAAATTCGAAAGTTAGTGACAGAAACAGCACATAGTTAATGCTCTTTCTTTTTCTCGGTCGAACATTTTTTCATTCTTCTATTTAATTTCTGGTCTATCGTCCATTCAATTCAAGACATTTATTAGTAATAGAAGAAAAGAAAAGAAAGAATAAAGAAATAAGTAAAGTCGATGATTCGGTGTGTCATTTAACTCACCTGGTAAGTAGAGCAAGTGAGGCGAGTCTTTGATTGGAGACGCGCAGTCCAAGGGCGAAATCCAGCGTGGTGGCCCACCCTGGGATCCGCATCCAATCATATCCTTGCTCCATTTCATATAATCATTTATAGTCAAAGGTTTTTCCTCTAGCTCAGTAGTGGAGTTGTTCCGTAAGCTTCCGTTGTTGCTCAATGGAGCAGGCGGCGTTAGCGGCTGCTGGTCGGTGGAGGCGGCTGATCCCCTAGCAGTACTTATTGATGCACGCACCCGAAAGTTGAATCTTGCGGAGGTGACGCGGACGCATGAGTTCGGATGGAGCAGCGGCGAGCCACCGGCCGCCGTGTAACCGCCGGTGGGAATAGCCGCCATGGACAAAAATCAAAATGCCGATAAACTTTTGCACTACGTAAGAACAATTAATTTTGAAATGGAAAGCTCGTTATATCTTTGCACCTTCTTTTTATATTGAGTTTTAGTTATTCAGAATAATGGACTCATGACTAGTTGACTACAGACATCGTCTGGACCCCACAGCCTCACTTAATCATTTTGGTGAAGTAAAAGCCAGCCATTATTAGCTCATCCACACATGTTTTTATTTTTATTTTTTTACACCTCCAAATTAAGAGGATCTATAGTGTTTTCACACTTCTCCTCCAGCGTGACTCGAACCCAAGACTTAACGGTCGTAGGTGGAGGTACTTTTACCAACTGAGTAATCCTCTACATTTTTTATATATGATTATTTATATTATTATAAAAATAAAAATCTCAAAAGTAAAAAATTAAATTACCTAAATATCCTTATAAATAAACAAAATATCATACTTGTTCAAAAAATTTAACGCAATGGACTCACTACCGATTGAAATAATTCACATCAATTGTTACTCGCTCTCGAAAATTTGCACTTTTTAGTTTCATTCTCTTATAAATCAATTATATCTCTATGGATATACAAGACTCAAAAGATAAGTAGAGTATTTCTTATGTGAAAGAGCAAGATCTGAAATTAGCACGTTTCCTTTAGTTCACATGTTTACGTTGGTAGTATGTATGTTAGATTTCCCTAGTATGATGTTCCAATCGATTTTATCTGCATGAAAGTTCAAATTTTAAGACCACAAATCTACAATTAGTTGTTTATCTTAGACGTGCATATGCTACTTCTATAGAACAATCTAACGCTGCTGGTTGACAAGCCATTCCAAACAAAATCAGAGAAGAATCCAGAATCGAGTAAGCGACAACCGTTATTCGCTCTCGAAGAGTTGCACCTTTTAGTTTCGTTCTCTTTAAAAATCTATTGCCCCTATGACTTAGACATTTATATATCTATATAGAGCAGTAAGTATTTGATTTCTCTAATACACATGAATTATATATCTTTTTTTGGTGAATATTGTTTGCTAATCTTGAATAGGAGTATTGTTTACTTAATGTGAACTCTCATCGAAAATATTACAGCACCCCGGAAAATTTCGAAGTGCTTAAGATCTATTAAGAAAGTTGATGTGTGCTAATTATATTATTTTGTGCAAACGAAGACTATTAATATGATGAATATTAATTGATATGATAATAAGTGTATGAGGCATATTATAAGTGATGTGGGGTCTAAGGATAGCCTTAAGTCCTAGTCAAGTTGGAAATTACATGATAGACTAAAGTTTCAAATGAGTACGTACAAGATCTAGCTTTAGATGAGTATATGTAGATATATATAAAGAGTGGGGGAAAACCTATCAAATGAAAGGTCTTCGAGTCTAGTTTCTAACGCTTCAAACCGTTCGTCATTTAGACATTACTACAAGAAGTTATGATCAAATTACCGAAGGCTGGCAGTGAAGTATTGCCATAGCGTCCGAGTCCGCATCCGAGCTTCGAAGAGGACTGAACTGAGAATGCGAAGCATCCGGGGTCGCGTCTGAAACCACAAAACCTGGGCCGATAAGTACAAAACGAGGGAAGAGAGTATTTTAAATAGTGGGGGTTAGGGTTCTTGAGGTGAATGGGCGATTTTAAGCTCAAATCAAGTCCAACCAACTAATGTAGGTTGTTATTGATATTTTGGGTTGATTCTTACTCAATATACATGAGTTCTAATATCATTCTTGCATCTAAATACTAGATTTCATCATCAAATCCTCAAGAACACAAAAATCACCAAAGTTGTGATTTGTCAAGATTGATCTACTAGAGGTAATTCCAATATTTCAAACTCATTTATTATGACTAGTTAGAAGTATTTGAAGCATTTGTTACAAGTTTTAATCGTTGAAAGATTGGATCGTAAAACTCTAGTTCATGGTATGAATAGTGTTTTTGAGAAAATGGGGAAGATGAAGAGTATTCCTAGAAATGAAATTAAAGGATACGATGAACCTAAGGAGTCATTTCTAGCTAAATAGAAAGTGTTCAACTAAGTAAGCACCAAATTGAATATTTTAAAAATGTTGGTTAATAAAGACAGTGAGTAGTAATTTGGCGGTATTGGAGAATTAATGTAGTATTATTGATGACTTCAAATGGGTATTAATTGATAATAGTAGAATTAAATATGCTAGCAAGCGAACCTATTCGGCACTTTGAGTTGTTGGAGGCTTGTAGTCTACTTACCATAAATGGATATTGATCAATATTTTAGGTCATATTTTGATGTAATTGGGATATGTAATTGTAATCGACTTGTTGGTGATGCGAGCATTTTAATCAACGTTAGAACGATGGAAGAAGATTGAAAGGTTATGAATGTTAATAAAGCGAAAGCGAGGTAAGTTGATTAAAACTCACTCTTCTTGAGGGACTTTCTCTAAAAGCATGTTTCGAGTTAAAACTTAAGTTGTTTGCAAATGTGCTTTCGTGCTTGTGGTGACAAACAAGTACGGATGTCTCCATATACAAAAATATTATGTTGCACATGTAGTGTTCGTGCTGTTTTATAAAAAAAAAATTAAATCTTGTTGGCAAAATGATACTCAAGGTAAATATTACAAGTTTTTATCAAAACTTTCGTATTGACAAGAGTATACATATTTAAATGCTAAAGATAAGTTTTCATAGAAAGTATTCCTTTTGAAAATTGATGAGCAGAATATCATTTGTGGTATCTTTTAAAAATTGATGTTAAATTGCTAAAGGCTTAAACATGTAAAAGGTTGTTTATTTAAATTTTATTCAAATGGCTTAGATTTTTAATTAATGCTATGATTTGATAAAAATAGATCCTTTGAGGCTACTATGCTATGAATTTATTTTTGAAGTATCAAATATTTTGAGAGTTACTTGTGTTCACCGAAATTGACTTCGGATATATTGTGTTTGTCGTCATGAAACTACACGTGTCGGTGTAGGCGTAGATGACCACTTTATGGTATAGACTACGACTAAGTGCTCCCTAGAGAGGATACTATTTTGTGCTTCCCAAATCATATGCATGAAACCAATTTAACTTTGAAAATGTATATGCTCATTGTAATTAATTATTCCATAGCAAATAAAATAAGTTTTAAATTAACAAATAACTATGTTACATAAAGATTGACTTTCAAGTTATGAGATAATGTGAAATACCTTATATGCAAGGAAGATATCTAAACAATAAAATTATTGTGCCATTATTAAATCATAAAAAGTTATATTTATAATTAAAGAGTAAAGACATTATATGAAAACATTGTCTTTTTAGAAGAAATGTGTATTATCGCAATGTCTTTAACTTGACGATGAAATGTAGTGAGCGAAGTTTGATTAAGGGCTACTAGTCTAGGGTGTTTGATTTATAATTAAAAGTCAATACTAGACTTATTAGTATGTAATGTTGGAAAATGCATTCTTATTTATGTAACCTTAACTAATGACTTTGTGTCTTGTTATAGGTTTTGATAATCGACAAACCATCATGGACAAACTACTGAGATTGCTATGGACTTTGTTAGAGTACAAGTCGAGCTTTCAAGATACTAGGAGTCGATGCATGGAACAAGTCGATGAAGCAAAAAGATTGAAGACAAATGAAGTTGTCATTTAGTCTTAATGTTATTTTGAGTTTTAATGTGTTTGATTTATTTATCGTCTTTAATAACTTGGCTTAAAGTTTTAAAACGATTTCAAACACAAATTAAAACATTTTTCAAAATAATTGGTTTTCACAAAATACCAAAATAATTGATTAAAATTTGCGCTGGAATTTTTAGGAAAGAACCATACATTGATGTTACTGTAGCAATGTCACTGTAGCAGCATCACTGTAGCAGTGTTACTGTAGCAAATTCCAGAGAGTTTAGGAATCGATTATCAGCCTTAAATAATCGATTATCTGAGCAAGATAATCGATTATCTGACTGAAATAATCGATTATCTGGGTTACCGTTAGGCTACAACGGATAGTTTTTGATACTAATCGATTAGTTATTTGAAATAATCGATTAGTGGGCAACGGGCAGAAGTATTCTTGCCCTTAAACTCTTGTTTTCTCAAATGGGAGTTTAGCCAAATATTG